>CM077522.1:32684526-32835801 GCA_039654895.1 Mongoloraphidia duomilia
TACGGTGCCTGTCTCAACATCGGGTGTGGCCGAGCGGTCTAAGGCAATGCGCCGCGACCAGAGGGACCAGTGTTCGATTCCACAGCTCGGAACGTAAAATATTGTTTTTAAAATAAAATTAAAATTAAAAAAAGTTGTGCGGATTGACTATTCGACTGGGGATTGATTTTTCTTGGTGTTGTATTTGTTGCCCATCCGACAGGCGATTACATACATATTTCTTCGATTGCATATGTTGTAGGCGTATTCATCAAAGGAGCAGTCTCCTCGTACATCTCTCTATCATAACTTGGATGTGACTCTCCGACGTTCGCGGTCAAGCTTATACAGCTCACAGATGTTTGCGATCAAGGTCATGCAGCATGAAGGTGGAGGATGCAGAAAACAGGTGGTGGGGGTATAGCAGTAGGAATATCGGGGTAGCGGCGGGGGTATAGCAGTAGGAATATCGGGATAGCGGCGGGGGGTATAGCAGTAGGAATATCGGGATAGCGGCGGGGGTATAACAGTAGGAATATCAGGATAGCGGCGGGGGTATAGCAGTATGAATATCAGTGGTGGGGGTAAAAACCTGGAGTTTCAAGCTTGAAAATTTGCTTGGCGGTTGGTGGGCGCAGAACTGGCACAAACACTCTACTGGGAACCCTCACGCGAGTCCGACTCGCACTTGACATTCATAGGTGAATTATGATACCATAATTAGTAGACATAAAATCAATGTCCAGATACTTATAACACAATAAGCTTCTAAGCTCTTTTTCAGCTTATAGGATATCTTTACAAACGCTTTTAAGCGAAGCTATCTCAACAAGAACTTTTAAAGTCAATACAAACCTTACTTCGTCCAGCACTGTATAAGTAGTGTACTGGAACACTATAGTTCACAATGTACCTACATACATTCAAACACATATTGTATAAGTGCCCTTATATGAAAATGTCTACATAAAACACAAATCAATGCAGTGCGGCGGTAACAAACTTGTCGATAGTTTGATATTCTTAACTTCACAGTGTGACGCCGAACAACTGTTCAATTATACAACTATATATCACAAAAGGATATTCACTTCAACATCTGATTCTGCACATTACATATATTTTATTACATACCGTATGTCTTACGATTCGATGTCCATACTTTATAAGAATGCTATCAAGCTACACTTAAAATAATAGTCCAAAAGGTCGCGACCAAAAATTGTAAGAATTTTCTAAAGACTAATATTTTTAGACTAGCTAGTATTAAGGGTGTAAATAGTATGTATAGGGGAGAGTTGGATAAAACTGGATACTTAGGTAGTGTTCTAAGTCTCACAACTTTTTGAATGAAGTATAATGCAAAGGACTATTTTTTGGCTCCTGATTCCCTTATAAATGGACTTTTGATTGCCACCATTCTTTATGAGAAAATAGAAGTCACATAAGAGAAAAAAAATGCTTTTTGAAAAAATAGGAAGTATCCCGTTTTAGCCACCTAGTCAGATAAAACGTTTATCCTTCAGGAAAAAA
Organism: Mongoloraphidia duomilia; assembly: GCA_039654895.1. NCBI lineage: Eukaryota > Metazoa > Arthropoda > Insecta > Raphidioptera > Raphidiidae > Mongoloraphidia > Mongoloraphidia duomilia. The sequence goes on from CM077522.1 coordinate 32,686,039, forward strand.
GACACAACATGGTAAATTTAAAATATCTTGTGAAAAATACAAAAAAAAACGTAACAAAACCCACTTCTCATAAAAAACACATGTAGTTGGATAAAACGGGATACCTCCCGGTATTATACTACCCGCTATTATATTACAAAGGGAGGTATCCCGTTTTAAGCAATCACACAGTGTTCGATTTTACCCAACTGTTGATTGCGAAACACGTGACCATATTTTAGTAAATAAACAAAGCAAATTCCTAAAAACTGTTGTACATAACTATAGTAAACAAACATAGTATTCTCTGAATCTACTCATTTTCGGTTAATTTTGCCTTTAAACTAAAAAATCGACTTTTGAAAACACGCCAAACATTTTACTTTAAACTAACTTTTTGACACTTTCACCTGTTACGTCATCTACAGTGAATCTAATGTAGATACATCACTTGCCGGGCATAGGTAGACATCGAGGGTTATTAGTTCCGCCCCTACCCGATAAATCGTACTACTTGTTTTGAAATAAAACGTGGTGTCCCGTTTTACCAGACCATCCTGTTTTATCCAGCTCTCCCCTGTAACTAGTCTGAAAGTTAGTCAGTTTGTCAGTGAAACGTGAAATATTTCACGTTTCACTGACAAATTCGATGGCGAATAAATTCGCGTGAAATGGTTTTAGTTCACTAGTGTGAAAAATACACAATCGCGTGAACCAATTCACTATAGTGATATCACTAGAAACGAGATACACAATAGGTACCCTGGCGTTAGAGCAGTTTAAAAGGTGTAAAAAAAATACTAATGTTTTTATAAAAGCTGAAATTTGGTACAGTCTTAATTTACTGAATATAATTTATGGAAAAAGCAATCAGACGCAGATGAGAATTTTGATAGAACTGACTTATTCAGCAGTTGGTAGTGGAAGTTCCAAACCATCAAGTAGACACCTCCTTCCTATGTCATACTTGTAAACATTTTTTTTTCATTATACATGCGGGAACTATCTTAAAATTGCAATGTTGCGATTGAATCAAACTTTTATACTCGTAAAGGCCAAGTTACTCAAATTTCTTAGTTGATTAAAACGTTTACAAAAAATATGGCGAAATGCGGTGAGTTAAGACTGCAGAATAGTTGTAACGGCAGTCAGCACAGAATAAATATATAACAATAATTTACTCACTCTCGGCTTCTCAAAAAGATGTAAAAGTCGTATTGTTCGTCATTATACAGCGTCCTACGGTCCTGATTCTATAGATTGATAATATTCAAACTACAATGCAAATAAATGCGTATACGTTAATATGTTAATTTAGATGAAAATTACATGTTATTTATTTTGTGAATAAAACATCAATGTAGACAGCACTACCATAATGTGTTTTGCAATTGGACATTGTGTTTATTCGGAACTATTTAATGTGCAAATTGAACAAAAGTAAGAATTTATACATGTCTGAAAATATGTACATTTTTTAACTACAATACGCAATGCGTCGAATATTTGTCTTTTCGTACTAATTGATCATGATTCAATGCGTTGTTCATAATTTAGTGTTTGTTTTGATGACGGAAAAATAAGCTATAGAATAAGGAAAAAATCGTAAGCACATGAGTTATAATAATTAATAATAATAATTAGATTTATTGTCATGAAGAAAAAAAATAAATGTTCATCTGTTTACAATTTGGATATTATAACCAATATAATGCACCCATGTTTCATTGAAATCAGTTCAGAAGTTCTTGAGTGAATAAGTAAATATTTTTAATTTAGAAGACCCCATTTTCCGCAATAAAAAATTCGACTGATGGCCAGTCCTATACTTCCCACCTAGTAAATATTTGCAAAAAATAAACACTCTTTTTTTTATTCTTTGACTAGGCCCAAATAACCTTAGCTGTTGGTGGTCTTTAAAACACAATTTAATTTTTATTCTTTGAAAAAAGCATGGCCCTCTTTTTTGTTTGGTGATTTACTGATGGCTAGCTTAATATATAGTCCAGTAATTTTAGATTTCTACTGCAGAAAAATTCCCAGTTAGCTGATTTTTTTTTATTTACCTTCGTTATGGTGTTTTAAAAAACGTGTAAAAAGTCCCCATCGAGATCGTGCCGGCGTCGCCAGATATTCGAGGTTCAAGTTCACGATATACGGTTTTTTGCGAATTTCTCGGTTCCGTTCCATTTTTTGTAAAAAATGGTTATTATCAATCTTGTAGAGGACGACATTATCTACAACTTTTGTATAAACATTTTTTGTCTACGATTTATAGTTTTTCTTATTAAAGTACCCGCGGCTTCCTCCCCCTCGATTTTACATAACGGGATTATGCTGCTTCCCGAGGGCCTAACATAATGATTTGTACCATTATTTTAAGTTGAACTTAAAGCTAACGATCAATTATAATTTTATCGAATTTAATGCAGTAGTTCTCTACTTATAAGCAACCAAACATACAAATCGACAGCGCTCAAACAGACAGACAGACCGACAATTTTTTTCGAAAATACGATATTTACACTTGACATCAATTATAAAGACCATTCGTAAAGTAATTTCGTAAAAAAAAATTACAAGGGTTGAGAGAGTGCGGATAAAGTACGAGTATGCATTTGCATACCGTATAACGCACTCTACTAAGAATAGCTCGGAGTAACCATACTTTTAATTTTTTTTTCAAAATTCCTTTACGAATACTCCTTATAATTGTTATAAAGACTATTCGTAAGGAAATTTTGTAAAAAAAATTCGACTGATGACCAGTCCTATACTTCCCACCTAGTAAATATTTGCAAAAAATAAACACTTTTTTTTTTTTTTATTCTTTGACTAGGCCCAAATAACCTTAGCTGTTGGTGGTCTTTAAAACACAATTTAATTTTTATTCTTTGAAAAAAGCATGGCCCTCTTTTTTGTTTGGTGATCTACTGATGGCTAACTTAATATAGCAAAAATCATGGTTACCTCGATTTACGTACAATTTTTATTTTTTTTAGTAAAATATTTTTTTTCTCGAAAACTATACATTTTAGAGAAAAAAAATATTTACATTTTTTTCATATTATAACATCTAGAATTCATTTATATTTTTTTTTACCTATGTAAATACGTGACATTGAGGACGTTTTTTTGAATATCTCAGGAACCACTGAACCGATTTGACTCAAAATCTAATCAGATCTAAGTTAAAGGCTGATAAACACAATAGAACAATCGGCATGCCCGTATGTTGTTCCGTTCTTAAGATATCGAAGGCGAAAAATTGACCACATACACACACACATACACACACACACACACACATACAGACATTAGTCAGAAAATGATCTTAAACGATTGCTAGGGTCTTAAAACGTGAAAATCTGTTAAAATCTCGAAATATTGTTTTCGGACTGAATCCATTACTTCCCTACCATAGTAGAGGTGGGAAGTAAAAATTATAAATGTGGCTATTATTACTAGAGTGCGTTATACGGTATGCAAATGCATACTCGTACTTTATCCGCACTCTCTCAACCCTTGTAAATTTTTTTTACGAAATTACTTTACGAATGGTCTTTATAATTGATGTCAAGTATAAATATCGTATTTTCGAAAAAAATTGTCGGTCTGTCTGTCTGTTTGAGCGCTGTCGATTTGTATGTTTGGTTGCTTATAAGTAGAGAACTACTGCATTAATTTCGATAAAATTATAATTAATCGTTAGCTTTAAGTTCAACTTAAAATAATGGTACAAATTATTATGTTAGGCCCTCGGGAAGCAGCATAATCCCGTTATGTAAAATCGAGGGGGAGGAAGCCGCGGGTACTTTAATAAGACAAACTATAAATCGTAGACAAAAAATGTTTATACAAAAGTTGTAGATAATGTCGTCCTCTACAAGATTGATAATAACCATTTTTTACAAAAAATGGAACGGAACCGAGAAATTCGCAAAAAACCGTCTATCGTGAACTTGAACCTCGAATATCTGGCAACGCCGGCACGATATCGATGGGGACTTTTTACACGTTTTTTAAAACACCATAACGAAGGTAAATAAAAAAAAATCAGCTAACTGGGAATTTTTCTGCAGGTGGGTGATTTTAATATCTAAAATTACCGGAGTAATAGCAAAAATCATGGCTAGCTTAATATAGCAAAAATCATGGTTACCTTGATTTACGTACAATTTTTATTTTTTTTAGTAAAATATTTTTTTTCTCGAAAACTATACATTTTAGAGAAAAAAAATATTTACATTTTTTTTCAGATTATAACATCTAGAATTCATTTATATTTTTTACTTCCCACCTCTACTATGGTAGGGAAGTAATGGATTTAGTCCGAAAAAAATATTTCGAGATTTTAACAGATTTTCACGTTTTGAGACCCTAGCAATCGTTTAAGATCATTTTCTGACTGATGTCTGTATGTGTCTGTGTGTGTGTGTGTGTGTGGATGTGTGTGTGTGATGTGTGTGTGTGTGTATGTGTGTGTGTGTGTATGTGTGTGTGTATGTGGTCAATTTTTCGCCTTCGATATCTTAAGAACGGAACAACATACGGGCATGCCGATTGTTCTATTGTGTTTATTAGCCTTTAACTTAGATCTGATTAGATTTTGAGTCAAATCGGTTCAGTGGATCCTGAGATATTCAAAAAAACGTCCTCAATGTCACGTATTAACATAGGTAAAAAAAAATATAAATGGATTCTAAATGTTATAATATGAAAAAAATGTAAATATTTTTTTTCTCTAAAATGTATAGTTTTTGAGAAAAAAAATATTTTACTAAAAAAAATAAAAATTGTACGTAAATCAAGGTAACCATGATTTTTGCTATATTAAGCTAGCCATCATTAGATCACCAAACAAAAAAGAGGGCCATGCTTTTTTCAAAGAATAAAAATTAAATTGTGTTTTAAAGATCACCAACAGCTAAGGTTATTTGGGCCTAGTCAAAGAATTAAAAAAAAGAGTGTTTATTTTTTGCAAATATTTACTAGGTGGGAAGTATAGGACTGGTCATCAGTCGAATTTTTTTACCTATGTTAATACGTGACATTGAGAACGTTTTTTTGAATATCTCAGGATCCACTGAACCGATTTGACTCAAAATCTAATCAGATCTAAGTTAAAGGCTGATAAACACAATAGAACAATCGGCATGCCCGTATGTTGTTCCGTTCTTAAGATATCGAAGGCGAAAAATTGACCACACACACATACACACACACATACACACACACATACACACACACATACACACACACATACACACACACATACACACACACATACACACATACACACACACACACACACACACACACACACACACACACACAGAGACATCAGTCAGAAAATGATCTTAAACGATTGCTAGGGTCTCAAAACGTGAAAATCTGTTAAAATCTCGAAATATTTTTTTCGGACTAAATCCATTACTTCCCTACCATAGTAGAGGTGGGAAGTAAAAATCGTCTAAGGCTTTAAAGAATTTTCTTTTCAATAAAATGTATCCTTGCTGAATTTGTTAAAAAAACATCAGAGAACGGAAACATTTAGATTTGAACATACTGTAGCAAAACCCCAGAAGATACGCCGCTGGCGACAATAGAAGCATCGGGAAAAAGTAACAATGTGTAGCAAAACCCCAGATGATACGCCGCTGGTGACAATAGAATCATCGAGAACAAGTAACAATGGTGAGGCGTGGCATGATATCGAAGACACAGGTAATCACCAGAATGTTCTGGAAAGCGCGCGAGCGTGGGGGTGTCAAGCTGCTAGCGCTATATAAGCAAGAGCAGTCACCGGAAAAGAACAACGAGAGTCGTGTGACAGTGTCGATTTGAAATAAATACAGCATATAAATTGTTCAGTGTTAATAAAGCGCTTCAGTTCGTTTAAGAATTACTGTTCGTGTTATTATTATATAAACAGTGTTGACTGTTAGAATTGAGATATAATTGTTACATCTTATTGTTATCTATTTTTGTTACATTTTTAATTGTTGTAAATAAATAATTTATTCCACCCACGTAAGAAAACAGTTTTGTTACATTACGAATGTACAATGAATAAAAAATGCTTACTTAGTTTGAACATATGATATTATGAATATTTTATGAGATTAGCAATAAACATTTGTAAATAAAAATATTGCCAATAGACTTGGCAAGTGATACTCAAGATCCAAATATGTCCACCACTTCTGATTTCGTCTGCACAATTTATAGTCATGAATAAAACCAACAAGAAGCTTATGTAAACTATAACCACATGTTATGTATATTGCCAATTTTTACAACTTTTTAACACACTTATTATAGTTACCTGTGTGAAATTTATAATTCAACATATTTTGTGAAATAAACACTTTTATAAATAAAAAGTTCTAATTATTAGCGAAGAAGATACATAATCGGTTCTATTAACTATAGGACCCATTTTTTTAATCCAGATTACAAGAATATAACTTTGCAATAAGCATTGAAATTGAAAAAAAACAATTAGTAAAAGTTTTGGTAACAGAATATTGTTCTAATATATATATTTACTTACCTATTTTTCAACTTGTGGAATGCACTATACAGGGTGCTGAATTGCTTGCGGGTAATAGGGATTTAACCCGTAAAATCAAACTTTTGCGATTTCCTGTTTCCCTAATTATTTTAGGAAAAATATCTTCGAATAAAAGTTTTAGAACAAATTCTGCATCTAAATCATTGAACAAAATTAATTTTGCATGCTTTGTGACGGCAGAAATTTGATATGAAAATGTCAAAATTACCTCAAAAACAGATAGCGATAGCCATGGAACTTGAACAAAATGATGACGTTTTACCTGTCAGAATAATTCCTAATCATTTTGTTCAAGTTCCATGGCTATCGCTATCTGTTTTTGAGGTAATTATGACATTTTCATATCCTGCCGTTACAAAGCATGCAAAATTAATTTTGTTTAATGATTTAGTTGCAGAATTTTATGTTCTAAAACTTTTATTCGAAGATATTTTTTCTAAAATAATTAGGGAAGCAGGAAATCGCAAAAGTTTGATTTTACGGGTTAAATCCCTATTACCCGCAAAGCAATTCAGCACCCTGTATATGACTGGGTCATCCGGCATGTTGCAATTTTGTTATTCTGATTAGTGCGGGGCAAAACTTGCATAATAATATGATGAAAGAATTACATTATCGAATTTTAACTTTTTTACACATAAAAAACTATAATTGTAGATTGATTTCATATAAAGGCGACTATACATTGCATTTTAGCCGGAACGGTTTAGCGGGACCCATACTACATCATGCTTATAGACAGATAGACAGACAGACTGATGCATTTTTAGGGTTCCGTACCTCAGAATGAAAAAACAGAACCCTTATAGGATCTCTCTCGTGTCTGTCTGTCTGTCTGTCTGTCTGTCTGACCGTCCGTCCGATCTCCCCCCCTTATTCCATTTTGCCGAGATATGTATTTCCCTACCAATATGTTCCCGCTGAAAAAGTCCCAGTAAACTGCTCGAGTTAAAATACACTACACATTAAAAAGGTGATCCAACTTCAGTTTCCCAACATTTTTGATGTGAAACATCTTTAGGCACGGGTGTAAAATCTTTTGAATGGAACGTCGCCAAATGTTACGTCGCGTCGTCCGCACTAATACTGTACCATAGTCTACACTCGCTATGTTAAGTGTGTGTGTGTGTATTGCTGTTTACATACGGAGAGTTTCTCGCGGGGAGGGGGTTAATTAATCATAAATTCTTATCTCTGGAACTGCTGAACCGATTCTAAAAATTCTTTCACTAATTATCTTCGCAGGGGAGAATTTCTCGCGCGCGGGGGGGTTATAAATCATAAATTCTTATCTCTGGAACTACCGAACCGATTCTAAAAATTCTTTCACTAATAGAAAGCTAAACTTCCCTAAGTGATATCTATAGGCTAGGTTATATTTTATTTTGATAAATTTGTCGCGGGGCTCATATTTTTTTTAACACAAAACTTTAAGTAAATCTTTGGAATTTTTTTATTATTCGAAAATGTTATGTATTTCATTATTTATGAAAAATAATATCAAATAAATGGCCGCACCTGTCCTTCTGCAGCAGCCGATTGTTTCGAGGTATTTTTCGATGACTTTTTCGTAAATTTCAGGCGGTATCTCGGCTATAACTTAACGGATGTTGGTTTTTAGGTGCTGCAACGATTCGAGTTTGTTGGCGTAGACACGACTCTTAGCGTAACCCCACAAAAAATGCAACGGCGTTTTAATCCATTGATCTTGGCGACCAGTTGACGTCACCAAAATGTGCAATATTGCGACCTGGGAACTTTTCACGCAAAACATCCAACGCTCGATCCAACGTTTCATACGATGTGACGCAAGTTGCGCAATCTTGTTGGAAGCACATGTCTTCTACAGCAATTTATCTTCGATTTCTCTTAAAAATTTTTCACTATGTTGTGAATTCTACGCTCAGTAACACGATTAAATTAACCATAATCTTCCCGTAAATTTCAATACACAATTCATACAGAATTGATATTTCTATAGAACAATAACTGAACAATAAATTTAACGCGTTGAGCGGTGGTTAAGGTTCCATTTCGTAAATGTCTTGTTGCAAACTAGCATTTTTCACTTTGAAAACAAATGTTTATTGACAACAGCTTGATTTACAGTGCTGCCAACATGGGAAACTCAAATTGGATCACCTTGTAGTTCGAGCCTTATTAATAGTCTTAAAGCACACACCCTACTCTTTAGACCCCCGAAGCTGTTGCAAGTAATTCATTTATCTCATTAAAGAACAAATTTTTAAATTATAATAAAATTACTTTATTAAGTATGTCGTTATATCTGTGGACACAAGGCAAAGTAGATTATGTCAGATTATTATTAAAATAATATTAACTGACTAGTTGGCACGTGAATCACAAACAGTATTATTCATTACATTTTTCGTTGCAAGAAAGAAGACAGCACTGCCAGCCGCATGCCATTATACACCAACGTTATTTTAAGTTTAGATAATTTTTACAGGTTGGTTATCGATTTACAATTATTAAACTAGGGTTCGGCGAAGTAATTTTAAGGAAAAAGCCAGCGAGTATCATATTTTGTTAATTTATCAGAAAACAGAATAGAAGATGATAATGACTAGTTTATTTTTACCATATAAATTATATTTAAGAGTATTCTCTACCGGAAGTTACCCCCTGCACTCTTCACCTCAGATCCTTTCCTCTCGCCTAAAAATGGACAAGCGACTAGGCTCTGCAGTCAGGGTCCATTCTGATTGGTCGAATACCCCATCTTGATGTCGTTTGACACACGCACACACACCTAAACGAACGTAACAACTAACAAGTGAACTCCGTATACTAATTTATGGATAGTTGATTGCGATTAAAAATATATTTTGTATGTGGATAATGTTCAAATACAAATTCTTCAAAACGCATTAATGTTCACAAAATTAGAATGAAAACTTCAGGTAAGACTTGTAATCTAATTCTTTCTAAAAAAAAGTCGATCAATTTTTTAACATATAAAAATAAAACATAATTTAATATTATTATTTGAGATATTAAAGGATATCCAAAATTTATACAGTAACAATGTTCTTGAGAATTTGGAATATGGAGAAATAAATTTTAAATAAGTTTTACTTTGAAATGTCAAAAAATTGATCGACTTTTATAGAAAGAATTAGATTACAAGTTTTCATTCTAATTTTGTGAACATTAATGCCTGTCTTGAAGAATATGTGTTTGAACATTCTCCACATACAAAACCCATTTTTTAATCGCTATCAACTATCCATATTAGTACACAGAGTTCACTTGTTAGTTGTTACGTTCGTTTAGGTGTGTGTACGTGTGTCAAACGACATCAAGATGGGGTATTCGACCAATCAGATTGGATCCTGACTGCAGGGGCTAGTCGCTTGTTAAAAATGGTTATCGATCTCCCGATCCTGTTTTTATAGCTAAATGGTTCAGTTAAACGCCAAATGAAGGGCCGAGAATCACATTACAGATCCTACAGGCGAAAAATTGAATGAAAGAAATTCCTGGAAAAAAATTTACGTTATCTTTCACATGTAGTGTGTGTGTGATTCTTGGTCCTTCATTTGGCGTCGAGAGAGTGGTAACCGTTTTAGGCGAGGGGAAAGGATTTGAGATGAAAAGTGCAGGGGATAACTTTCGGTAGAGAATACATTTCTTGTCGCCTGTAATCGGCGGTTCTACTTTTCCTCCACCTCCTTAAGAGTTAAGACTTTCAACCTTTACTAGTTCCCATTCCTACACGCTGTGATGATTCTACGGTAAATTTAGGCTTAAGTCAGTTTTTCTTATGGAAAGTTTACTGTATGTGTTACGAAAAACTATTTTTTCTAAATAAGAAAAGCTAAAAAAACTTTTTGAAGGATAAAAGATATTAAAAATGCATAAGTCATTTTGCTTAATATATTGTCAATAAAGTGTATAAATAATAAAATGGATAAAATATAACCGTGGCTAGAAATAAAACGGAACTGCTACGTCTAGAAAAACGAAACATTCATGCATATGTATATAAAATGGTAATAAACATTATTAGTAGCCATGACATTTCAATCAAGAGCAGGTAGGCTTCAATGACTATACATAGTACATACTCTACCAGATCAAGTAATAATAACCCATGTTTATTGGGTTTGTATAGACGATGCTTTCTTCCACATACCTTATGACTATTTTTTATGTTGCATAGGTTGGTTGTTCATTTTTTGCAAATTAATTTTTAAAGACGCTTCAGCTTCTTCGGCTATTTTACCTCTTGAAAATAATAATTAATATTAAAGAATGTTTGATATTAATTAACAATAACTAATAACGATAAAATCAACGTCAATAACAATAAAAACTGATAAAAAATAAATAAATAATTATGCAAAAAATAACAATTGAAAATTTTTCGTTGGAAAGCAGCCAATTATATAATTGATTCGAAACATATTGGAAAAAATCATTTTACCAATTATAGTCACAGTCAGGATTCTAACCTGAATCTTTCCACTGTAGTGAAAATCTATTGATTCTGAAGCATATAAGGAAAATATTAGTTTGTTAATCATGTCACGGTTGAGTACTGTAAGCTCATTCCGCCGCGAAAGTAGAAAGGTTCAGGTTAGAATCCTGACTGTGACTATGGTTGGTAAAATGATTTTTTCCAATATGTTTCGAATCAATTATATACTTGGCTGCTTTCCAATGAAAAATTTTCAATTGCAATTCAGCCGTATAAATCTTATTAATTTATCTTAAAAATAACAGTATTCAAATGAAAACAAAATCTTAAACTATAAAATTATCAATTTTTGCCTTTTGTATGATCATTTTTAGGGCTCCGTACCTCAGATTGAAAAAACCGGAACCCTTATACTTAAGGATTGCTTTGTTGTCCGTCTGACTGTCTGTCGCTGTCCGTCAAGACTCTTTTTCTCTGAAACGGCTAGAGACATCAAGTTGAAATTAGTATAAAATACTATAAGGTCTACAACCCCGCAGTTCTGTAAAAGAATTCAAGCATCTAACTCAATGCAATAAAGAGATTAAAAAATCATGCATCTTGTGACTCACTCAACAAAACTACGACCGTGATCAAAACTTATAGGGTACTTTCCACTGACCTAGAATCTTGAAATTTGGCACGAAGGAAGGTCTCATAGCACAAGTAAAGGAAACAATCCGAAAATCATTAATTTCTAATTCTATGTGAAATTTGATTTTTATTAAATTGTCAACCTTAACAAAGTTAATACGGTTCATGGGTTCTTGGATTTAAGCTCCAAATGGTAGCACCAATCTCTACATTCAACACCTCGCGTCTAAAATTCCTTAGGATCATCTCGGAGTCGGACCTATGTCTAAACGGATGATCACCCAACTGAAGTGAAAAAATACATTTAAGATTATTGACTATGTGATTTGGAATGACGTTTTCATTCCTACACGTTAATAAAAAAATTCCGACGATTCTTGACGTTAGCAATCTAAGTGTGTTCTTCTGCCAACTTCTTATTATTTTCACGTTCTCTTGTCCTGATGTATTCTTGATGTCATGGAGGACCCCTTTTAATAAACAAATCACTCGGTTCATGAAACCGTATTGAATTTATTAAAAAATTGATATGAACCGAGTGAATTGTTTATTAAAAGGCCTCCATGACATCAAGAATACATCAGGACAAGAGAACGTGAAAATAATAAGAAGTTGGCAGAAGAACACACTTGTTATTTTGTTATAACGGTTCTACTCGCACTTGCTCGCCTTTTTGTACCTAATTTAATTTTATATGATTATTAGTTGTGCATTAACAAATATTAAATCTTAGTAGGTATAGGTACTTTTATTGTAAGTACCTAATATATTGGGCATCCAAGATAATCGTGAAATGCATGGGGATTTCTTAAACGGTAAAAGATAGAGATTTGGTTAAATGAGAGAAAATATGCAAAATCTCCAGTACTATAACTACCCTGTGCAGTCAAACTTTCCATATTTTGCTTTCCCATTTTCGTTTTTTATTTATAACTCGCTTATTAAGTAAGTTAGAAAAAAATATTTTCACTGTATTGAAGAACTTTTTTTATGAAGATTTCAATTATCTGCACATTTTCTCACATTTAAGCAAATCTCTATCTCTTACCGCTTAGGAAGTTTCCATGAATTTCACGCTTATCTTGGACACCGCTTATATAAGAAATCCAAGGTCATCTGTGAGTCAGTAATTAGTATTTTTCTTTTTTAGTACCTACAAAAATATTTAGATTTATAATTGACACAGTGGGACTATGTAACAGTTTCGGATGGACACACTGTATTTCCAACCCATGTCCCGCGTACATGTTAGCAGTAAATTCAGTACCTATAGATGTATATACGATTATTTCAAATCACCGAGATGTCATAGTAAATTAATAAAAAATGCTAATTGCTTCTATCTGCTTAGACATTAATATCACATGAATGAACCATGAAATAGGGATGGCGTGATATTAAAACTATATTTATGTGTTGTTTTTATTTTTAATTAAAAAAATATTAATTTAAATAACCGCGATATTCAAAAGTTTCGGGTACTTTTTGACGCAATAGCTAGCCTAAAAACGTTTTTCAATGTTTATTTAGTTGCAAATGATATTTACGGTGCTAAATTATTGTACAAAACAGTAGAAGAAATACACTTTTGTGCTCAATTGAGACGATGGATGAAGGCGTTATATTATATTCAACTATAGAGTCGAGACTCTAGACTGAGAATCCTTTAGTGCCACAATGTTAGAGGCAATATTGGAAAAAGATATTCATACTGTTACGGATCACCCTGTATATAAACGTCAGGCAAGAATTCTGAGAAGCGGTGTCTGCTTGCTGAGCAACGAGTAACAACGCGAAGTTTCTAGAGAACGCGAGAAGCACTGGGCTTCAGCCACGCAGCGTATATAAACGAGTGAGTGAAGCGATCAGGCAATCAGTCAATAGTGAGTCGTGCAATCAAGTGGATCAGTGATATAAATAGTTCCATGATATAAATACACCTGATAAAATAAATATTAGTATAGTCAATTCTATATAATTAAGTGTTAATTACCGTTTAGTTATTGTTTACTTGTGTTGATTGTTAGAACTGATTTTTTGTTGTTGCATTTATTGTTATTGTATTTTTAATTATTGTAAATAAATATTTATTCCGCCAACTCAGAAAACAGTTTCGTAACAATACGTTTTTGTTTCTTGTACGAGTTCTATATTCTATGGCATGGGAGCCTCACCGGCCTCACCACAGCTCACAGGCTTGACTGAATTACGCTATGGCCAACTCTGCTATAAAATAAACCGAAATAAAATAAAAGTTTATGCAATAGTATCACAAGATTCCAGACCTTTTGGTCTATAACTCAAACAATTTTTACTTTAAGAGTGAAAAAATAAAGTAACTTTTTTTAAGAAGACGATCCATAAATATACCAAGCTATACAACTCGCACTATCCTTTCACAGACCGTACCTGAGGGCAGTGTAGCCTAGTGAATAGCGTACTTGGTACCAGCCTCTAGACTAGACTGTCGTGGGTTCGATTTCTACCAGCCCTCATGGATGTTTTGTTATGTTATTTAGTTTTAAGTTAGTTGTTATTTAATGTAATTTAAGACGCTAATGACCTAAGTTGTCGACGCGTCTATAATCTACAATATCTAAATAAATAAATAGACCGTAGCTTTTTGACTATAGTGGATCTGCACCTTTATGCAAATATCACGCAAGCCCTAGGCAAGAGGGTTTTACACATGCTGCTGATTGATATTATGTTTAAATAATATCATTACAGATTGATTTAGTATTCATAGCACATGTTTAACATGCGAGCCTATGCTTATATAAATTACTATTGAAGATGAAACTTTTGCATTGGCATGCCGTGCTGAAAGAGGTTTCTGATTTTATTACAATCATCTTCTAATGCCTGTTTCACATAATTATTTTATTAATTGTAATTATAAGAAGAACAATTTTATATTAAATAAAAGCTTATAAAAATGTATTGGCATTCATTACAATAAGTTAAACAATAATTTCAAGGTAGGTAATGATGTGTTTGTTATAAAATTAAAAAAAGCATAAAGAAATATTTCAATTATTTGCGAGAAAATTAATTACAGTATCTTATTTAGTTAACAATTAGATTAACAATTAATTATTGTTATTACTTCCTATACTGTACAAATTCACTAGGTATTTTAGTGAAATTAACATAAGGGCATCAGACGATATTAATCGCCACAACATGCCCTTATTAATTATTGTAGAAAGGTTACATAAGAAAAATTAAAATGCACCGCCGGGAATCGAACCCGGAACACCCAATATCGCGTCGGGTTCGATTCCCGGCGGTGCATTTTTATTTTTCTTATGTAACCTTTCTACAATAATTAATAAGGGCATGTTGTGGCGATTAATATCGTCTGATGTCCTTATAGTCTAAGAGCCAGTGGCCGGCAACCTAAAGGTAAATTATAAAACCTGAAATTTTGCCCAGAGAGTCTCTTATATGTGTCACTCACAAGGCGGGGTCTCGCTAAGCCCAGCAAGGTGGATCTTCGTTACACTCAGGTACGCCAGGTATATAAATTTCACCAATTTTAAAAGTATTTTATAAAGGCTGCCGTTTGAAAATTTAAAAATATATATTTATTTTTAATTCAAAATAACAATGGCAGACGAATATCGCGCTTCCAAGGTCATGGCAGACGCTTTAAACATTGATAAATATTATAATTTTTAAAAGTATTTTATTATATCTGATCTTTTGATATGTTGTTTATTAAACTATTAAAAGCTTATATTTACCTCGGCAGACGTTTTCTCCGTGGATAATATCTTGGCAGACATCAAAAACTTACCTACTACCTGACCGTTCTTATGTACAGTACACACTCCATCTCCATATATTTTGGATGCAGTTGATTACAGTATTACGCTTATAAATTTGAATATTATTATAATAAAAATTATATTTCTTATTGTTATATTAATGATGGGGAA
Organism: Mongoloraphidia duomilia; assembly: GCA_039654895.1. Classification (NCBI taxonomy): domain Eukaryota; kingdom Metazoa; phylum Arthropoda; class Insecta; order Raphidioptera; family Raphidiidae; genus Mongoloraphidia; species Mongoloraphidia duomilia. Next base: position 32,701,616 of record CM077522.1, read on the forward strand.
AATGGTCCATTAGAAGGCTATAATAAATATTAGCTTATAGTTTAGTCAATGAGTGCTCACAAGGGGAATGTGGATGGAAAAGTCGAAAGCAGAAAGTTTGACTTAGGAACTTTGTTTGGACTAGTTAGGAGATAAACATACTAAAAGTCCTTACCCCTCCGAAGTACGCCCGAGGGGGGAAGCACAAAGAAGGTCCCATTTTTTGGTTTTTTGCTTTTATCTCGAAAACGGTGCGTCGTACGAAATTTTGTTGTACTACATAATGTAAGCTGATAAAATTCTCTACAGCTTTAACTTTCACACTTTTTATCTATCTCCATTCTTTGCCTAGCTATGAGCTTCGAAAAACGGCCGATTTTCAAAAATGTGTTAAATTCTCTGTAGCACATTGTAACAATACGAATTTGCTAAATTCATTTCTTATTGCTCATCCACACTATTAAAAACACCCACACTCTATTAAAAAATAACAAGCTGGGAGTACCTCCACGCGGTGAAGGCGGAAACAGTTTACTTTTAAACTGGATAAAACTCCCAATAATATCAATGAATAAAATTCTCGACCAATTTTTCAGACAATGTATTAACAAAAAATTACAACAAATAATTCAAATAATTGACGTTTCGATCTGGATTTGGATCTTCTTCAGAGTCGAGCTAAAAAAATAAAAATATAAAAATTAATTATTAATTAGTTTATATTTAAGAAATTAAGCCGTATAGATTTTTTCAATGTGAATAATAATATCTATCAAGATGCCTTCGGGCTTATGTTGTTATTTTTAATGAAAGCAACCTCTTGGTTCCTGTTCAAACCAAAGAACCAGCTGCACCGGAAGAAACACTGAAGTTGATATTTTGCCGGTGCACCACTGATTGTAGTAGTGCTAGATGTGGGTGTAGGAAGACTTCCATGCTGTGCTCTACCATTTGCCACAATTGCAACGGAAGTTGTACAAATAGCATTATCATGTTGGAGGACAACGACGTTGACGACGACAGTGGGGATGATGTAGCAGAAGTAGTAGCCTGCGTTCCATCATCTGATAACGATTCGACAGATGAGGAGAAAGAAGAAGAGGCAAGCGCTGAGGAATCACAACCAGGCCCGTCACGCCCAAAGAGGCGGCGAATTTAATAATTCATTTTTTAATAAGGCGGATGAGCAATAAGAAATGATTTTGGCAAATTCGTATTGTTACAATGTGCTACAGAGAATTTAACACATTTTTGAAAATCGGCCGTTTTTCGAAGCTCATAGCTAGGCAAAGAATGGAGATAGATAAAAAGTGTGAAAGTTAAAGCTGTAGAGAATTTTATCAGCTTTCATTATGTAGTACAACAAAATTTCGTACGACGCACCGTTTTCGAGATAAAAGCAAAAAACCAAAAAACGGGACCTTCTTTGTCACCCCCCTCGGGCTTTCTTCGGAGGGATAAGGACTTTTAGTATATTTATCTCCTAACTGGTCCAAACAAAGTTCCTAAGTCAAACTTTCTGCTTTCGACTTTTCCATCCACATTCCCCTTGTGAGCACTCATTGACTAAACTATAAGCTAATATTTATTATAGCCTTCTAATGAACCATTTTCCCCATCATTAATATAACAATAAGAAATATAATTTTTATTATAATAATATTCAAATTTATAAGCGTAATACTGTAATCAACTGCATCCAAAATATATGGAGATGGAGTGTGTACTGTACATAAGAACGGTCAGGTAGTAGGTAAGTTTTTGATGTCTGCCAAGATATTATCCACGGAGAAAACGTCTGCCGAGGTAAATATAAGCTTTTAATAGTTTGATAAACAACATATCAAAAGATCAGATATAATAAAATACTTTTAAAAATTATAATTTTTATCAATGTTTAAAGCGTCTGCCATGACCTTGGAAGCGCGATATTCGTCTGCCATTGTTATTTTGAATTAAAAATAAATATATATTTTTAAATTTTCAAACGGCAGTCTTTATAAAATACTTTTAAAATTGGTGAAATTTATATACCTGGCGTACCTGAGTGTAACGAAGATCCACCTTGCTGGGCTTAGCGAGACCCCGCCTTGTGAGTGACACATATAAGAGACTCTCTGGGCAAAATTTCAGGTTTTATAATTTACCTTTAGGTTGCCGGCCACTGGCTCTTAAACTATTATGTTAATTTCACTAAAATACCTAGTGAATTTGTACAGTATAGGAAGTAATAACAATAATTGATTGTTAATCTAATTTTTAACTATAAAGAAATATGTTCACACTTCTTTTTTATTTTATTAGAGTCTTTGATATCCCACCTGAAAATTTACTAACCACAGCTCCTGAATTGATAGTATGCAAACTTTTAATCCTCAATTGAGAGCGTGGATTATTGCAATTATTAAAAAAAAAGAAAGTGCGACTAGTCCCTGCCTTTAACATATACTTAGATTACTACTACAGAAGTATCGTAAAACAAATTTATTCACCAACGTACTTTTTTAAAACGTTTCCATTCTCTGGAAGCTGTACGTATCATCGTTGTATTTTTTAAATATTATAATTTGTAACGCAAAATCGACCCGGTTCACAAGAAATGCCACGACTCCCACTGAAGAGTTTATAAGCACGTAGTTAAAAAATGAAAAATATAGAAACTTAGATTCTAAGACTGAAGGTTTGGATAATTTTTAATTCTCAAAAATTGTTACTGTAACATTTTAATTATTAATGAATAAACTTCCAATTCTAAAATTGTATTTTCAAGACTACCACTTCGGAGAATATTTTAATCTATTATTTTACGTTGAAAAAAACATGTAGGTTATACCTATTTGCGTATACTATTCGGTATATTATGATGTGAAGCACGCATAATCTAGGATTTGTAGATATTGCAGCCATGATACAGTAGCTCAGTGGTGGTTCTGTTTATAACAGGGACCCAGGTACCTACGGGCAATCTATAGTTACTAGTATTAATGCATACTGCGGCACCAAGTGTAATGAATTGATCATTAAAATCATGCTGAGAATTGGATGACTTGACTTTGACGACAACATTATTTATCCATACTGAAGTGCTGTATACTCAAATCAACTGTTTATTAAAGCTGATGTATCGTTTTTCTAAAATCACTGTATTTTTACTTCCCACCTCTACTATGGTAGGGAAGTAATGGATTCAGTCCGAAAACAATATTTCGAGATTTTAACAGATTTTCACGTTTTGAGACCCTAGCAATCGTTTAAGATCATTTTCTGACTGATGTCTGTATGTGTGTGTGTATGTGTGTATGTGTGTATGTGTGTATGTGTGTGTGTGTGTATGTGGTCAATTTTTCGCCTTCGATATCTTAAGAACGGAACAACATACGGGCATGCCGATTGTTCTATTGTGTTTATCAGCCTTTAACTTAGATCTGATTAGATTTTGAGTCAAATCGGTTCAGTGGATCCTGAGATATTCAAAAAAACGTCCTCAATGTCACGTATTAACATAGGTAAAAAAAAATATAAATGAATTCTAGATGTTATAATATGAAAAAAATGTAAATATTTTTTTTCTCTAAAATGTATAGTTTTCGAGAAAAAAAATATTTTACTAAAAAAAATAAAAATTGTACGTAAATCAAGGTAACCATGATTTTTGCTATATTAAGCTAGCCATCAATAGATCACCAAACAAAAAAGAGGGCCATGCTTTTTTCAAAGAATAAAAATTAAATTGTGTTTTAAAGACCACCAACAGCTAAGGTTATTTGGGCCTAGTCAAAGAATAAAAAAAAGAGTGTTTATTTTTTGCAAATATTTACTAGGTGGGAAGTATAGGACTGGTCATCAGTCGAATTTTTTATTATGAAGTACAAGTGTTTTATTTAGAACAAAATAATTTTTGCTACATATCTCAATATGGATTTCCTAAAAGATATAAAACACATTAGTTATTAATTAAGTATAAAATATAAGGTAAACTAACAACAATTAAGGATATAAAGACACCGGTTTCAGACCTCTCGCCTACGCGTGTTTTAAAATAAAACAAAACAGTATTACTTTATAGCACGGAGTGCGTAAAATTTTACTTTACGCACTACAACAGAAGCTTCCATAAATAATCACTTAACTAAACGCTATACATAGTGCGTAAAATTGAACTCCTGAAGCAGGTGTTGCAATAAAAAAATTATCATATTTAATATTACTAGCGGTCCCGTCCGGCTTCGCCCGGATGCTAAGAATTTATGATTTGTTATCCCACAGGAATTATCCCCCCACGAGAAATTGATCAAAATAAAATCTATATCAATCAGGGATAGTATAGCTTTCTATTAGTAAAAGAATTTTTAGAATCGGCTCAGTAGTTCCACTCCCTACATACAAAGAAATTTTACCTCTTTATAATATTATAGTATAGATTACTTTAGTATTTTACCGATATCTAATATACCCTGTTGGTACGAATGCAAACTAGAACATAATATATTAATTTGAAAGTGAGTTACAAATCTGCTATTTGATTTTGAGGTACCCATCAAACATCAGATCTGTAACTCACTTGCAAATTAATATTTCGTAATTTATCTTCGTACCTACCAATAAAGTATGTTGTCGATAAATACTAAAATACGTAACTGGAAATTTAAAATAATTACGTTACAATTTTTGAAGTGAAAGTTCTGAGCTCGCGGTAATGCAGAATTTTTTCACGGAATGACCACGTTAACTACCTATTTTGACATTTTAATTAATTATAAACAATAAACATTTTCTTATAGATATAAATAATAATATGTGTAAGAGTTTTAACTGGACATTTACAATTTCAAAGAGGAAAATTAATAAAAAATCTACGAAAAAATTACCTGATCTTTTTATATTGCAAAATATATTGTTATGTATCTACCTAATACTTAATTTCTATCCTACCAACTATAAATATAAAAGTGGTCGATCACAAGTGAGTGACCGGAAACCAGCGCCTTTACCCTACTTACTAAATTTTTTCTTTATTCAGTGTTTACGGTAACTATCATATTGTATTCTTTAGGTCTTAGAACATTAACATCAACATTTTTTGGGTCTTGAAATATATACGATAGTACCATCGTCTCGAAACTGTTTGTCATACAAAAGATGTGTCTTAGGACTATGTTTAGATTCTTGCAGGAACTATTTTATTAGTAATAAAATTCTCACATTGCCCAGTATATTTGGAGTCAGTTATGTTCGTTAAAGATAAATACAACTTTTTCCATAAATACGAAATGGATCATGATTTCAACACAAGAGGTCAGTCCATTTACCATTAATTGCGTTCACCAACAACAAAATTAACATTATTTCAAAAAAAAATTGTGTAATACAAAGTATTAATTTTTATAGCCATTTATCGCACAGACTAAAAAGTATGTCGGTTAAAAAATTGAGAAGTTAACTTAAACATATTTTGTTAATTTAAATATTTCCTTACTCAACTAAAGACTACTTCGATATTAGCATAATTTAATTTTTATATTGTACTTACTTTTTATTCTTATTATATGATTTATTTCTACGCCAATTTTTGGCATTTAATGAATAAATATTTATCTATCTATCTATCTATCTATCTATCTATCTATCTACATGTCGTTTCAGAAGATGGGAAATTAATATTTAAAAATAACTGAGATGCGGTGAATCGTAAAAATTTGGAAAAATCCACGGTTTGGGAAAATTATTCAAAAACTAAAAGTTAGTGATCCATCTTTGTCTCTATCACTGCAGTAACAAATCCTGCAATTTCCTATAAAATATGAGCGTATATCATACATAATATATAACTGTAAAAAATCACGTACAAATAGAATAGCTGTTTGAAGCGGTTAAAAAAGTAGAGCGAAAAAAATAATTTGTGTCTATTAGACCCGTATCATTTAATAAATAGTTTTTTCAGTGCCTTTAATATACAAATGTTGTCCCAGGTGGTTCACGGCACAAAAAAATCAGTGCACATGCAAAAACAGAAATCGTTTAAATAAAATCATTTTTTTATTTTATGTAAATTTGTTTAGTTATGATAAATAAATGCGGGACATTATTGATATGCATAACATTATTGTATTGTAACATGTTAAGTGTCGGTTTTCAGAGCACACTATGAATATACAGAGTGCCGTGTCAACACACGTACCGTTGATAGCTACTGACATTTTCTTTGTTTTTTGTACTGAATATTCTCCTAATAGTAATGAAAAAGATGTTTAGAATTAAAAAAAAAAACAGCTCTTTCTAAGAATAAGGTTTTGGAACTAAAATAATCCTTTCTTAGCGTTCTTATCTAGGTATACAAAAAAATAAGCTTTTAGGTATTTATTCAGCACAAACACCCAGAATAGTCTATTGCATACAGGAGTCGAAACATAGCGTTTGCAACCAGTGTGAAGTTTGCTGCCCGAGGTACGAGAGCAGCAATCACACGCGTTGCAAACGCTATGTTTCGTTCCGAGTAATTGCATATTATTTTTCACAACAACTCTATTGATAATTCGATTTAAGGTACCTGCAGTTTGGGCGCGCAAAAAAGCCGCAAAAATATTAGATTTGTCAGATCCATGTGAAATTTATGTGGGGTTATGTCTGTCAATTTGACGTTTTCGAATATTATAATATGCAAATCGCTCTATCTTCCTCTTAACGACGTTAAAAAACATATAACAATAAACGGCGAAATCGCATTTTTGTATTTATTTAATTATTTATTCCTTAATAATGGATAAATGGAGAATAACTAAACACAAACCGTTAATTTCTAAACGTTTGACATACCTTACTTGCCACTAACGCCATCTGAAGAATAAAAAATGTAAGCGTTTGACGTGTACCTTAATTACCACTAACGCCATCTGCCGAATAAAAATATGGTAGCCTTCATTGAGTTCACCAACATCAGAACCGCCCAGCTCAGAGCACGGCAACGAATTTAAAAATTTAAAAATATTATTTTTTACAACTTTTTTGTCAGTTTCATTTGAGGGTCCCCTTTATCCTGGGTCCTGTTAAAATGTGTATTCACCAAAAATTCAAAACAATCTTTTTTGCGCAAATGGGGAGGCTTTAAAAACATGACGGAGTTAAGGGAAAAATGTCAATAGTTGCTATGATTTTATAGTTATAAATACATAATTTTTTAATTTATAAATACAGTCTTTTCACGTTTCATTAGAAAATAATAATTACCTTAAAAGTAAGTTTTACAGGGCAATAATAATTGATATGCCATGATATTAGAAAACGTACCGCGAGCATTGTGTGATACGTAAGATAATTGTACACACGGTATATTTTTCGTATGGCTAAGTAGATAAATAATTCCTCTCACACCATTAGTCTTCTGCATTCAAATTCAATCCATTAATTTCACAAATTACACATATTTATGCTAATTATGTAAATTTATAATCGAAGAAAAAACTCGATACGCGGTAGAGCGTCATGAATACATGGTTATGATTACATAAGGACTCTTTGTGCGGTAGAATGTAGTAGCTAAAAAATATTTAAATTTATAAAAAAAACTTGATTAATTAACGGAATTATTTGGTGATCAAATGAATAGTTCTATTTTGCATATTTCAAAATGCATTTGAGGTGTAGATTAAGATGTCATGGCTATAGTACAGAATATTAGAATTAAATGTCGTCAATTAAAGATGCCCCTAACTAATTTTGTTTGTAAAATATCCACATAAACGGTCCGAAAAAATTTAGACTAATTTTTCCGCATAATATAAAAATAAACCTATATAATACAGTACAGCCTTTCTTCCTACATTTTCTAAGAGGAACTAGTCAAAGTCATGCTATCTCATATTGGAACCAAGAATTAAGTATCGATATGTAAAATTTAATAAAAATCTTTAGAGCCGTTTTCGTGAAAAAAATTTTTTTCCAGTTTTTTTAATGTTTTAAAATGAGGTGTTTATTGCTCATTTCTTAATATTCATCACTCGCACCACTACTATCTTTAATTAACCACTAAATTTTTATTTTTGTTATTAATGCAGTGCTAATGGAGGGATAATAAAATGTAAAAATAAGATGAGAACAGAAGTTGGAAAGGCTATCAGCCATGTCACGTATAAAGAATCATTCTGGCATTTATCTGGAAATATTAGTAGTCCATTGTAAATGTCACATTTTTTTAGTCTAACCTTGCATTTTGGGTAGGACAAGATTTTTTTTACCGTTGCGTGGGGAGGGGGCAGTGTAAGTTTAAAATTGAGTTTTCGGGGTCGGCGGCCACCCCATTTGGCCGCGAGCTTCGAAAAGAGGTGTTAGCAGGTTTTGCATTATATCTCCGTAACGGTATTTCTTACAGAAAGTTAGTAGAGACGTTTTTTGTTTAGAATCGAATTCTCTACAACTTTACTAGATACACTTTTTGTCGTAAATTGAATACGAGATTGAATAATTAAAAAGATATGTCTTATAGAATATAGAATATTTTTTGTTGAAAGAAAAATAATTAAATTTTTTTTCTTTAAATTTTAACAGAAAAATAAAAAATATTCTATCTTCTATAAGGCATATCTATTTAATTATTCAATTTACGACAAAAAGTGTCTATAGCAAAGTTCTAAAGAATTCGATTCTAAACATAAATGAATTGTGGATTATAGACGCTCGACAACAGAGGTCATTAGCGTCTGAAAAAAAAGAAAAGATTCTAAACATAAAACCTCTCTATAAATTTTCTGTAATTGTTACGGAGATATATAGTTCAAAACCTATTAGCACTCCTTTTTTAAGTTGGCGGCCAAATAGGGTGGCCGCCGATCCCGAAAACTCAATTTTAAATATACATCGCCCCCTCCCCTTCGCAACGGTAAAAAAATCTTGTCCTACCCAAAATGCAAGCCTAATGTAACATTTCAATGGACCATAGGGAAAATATATGGACAACCTCGGTCAAGACGGCCGGTACAGTAATTCCTCAGCGGGAAAAATGTCTTATATCGCACTATCTTTGCCAGGATTCAACTTTTCCAGGATACTCAATAAAACTAAATTATCGTTTATCAAATTTAGTCTTCAGTATAATGTAAAGTGTTTTTAACGTTTTAATACCGAACTTCCAAACAAACAGTTAAATTTGATAGTTTCAAAATATTTCGTTAACAAAATATAAGTATAAGAATCATTTCAAAATCCGGAAAGTAACAAAAAATACCTAACCTTTTTTCTTATGCAAAAAAATCAACAATAGGTATTGTGAAACATTAACATATAATATTTTAAACATCTAATTAATTCAAAATGAAAGTAGAATCTTTATATAGAAAAAAAAACTTGTCGTGTATTCAATATTTTATAGTGTGTGAAAAATGACGAAACGTTCGATTTCATCTTTAGGATATTATCTGAAATATGAATAAACATCTGACAAGAATAACTCATTTATTAAAATAATATTATTATTTCCCGACAAATTTCAGAAATTGACACACCAAAATGTAGATAGGTACCTACGTTATAACAAAAGAAAGGACATTTTATTTATTAAAAATTTATATGTACTTTTTTAACTCATAACTTTTTTCATATCTATAGACTATAAAACGTGTTTCCAAAATTTTATCCATCCGTTTATTCTAGCATCCCTGGGGAATTTCTGGACGAATTTTGACTATCAGTTGGTACCCAAACTCAAAGTATAGAGTACTTTTTACCCTGGCTACTCTAAGGTTAAGATTCTTGTCAAGGCCAATATAAAGCCGTGGATATGAGAAGTTTACTTGAAGCATGTAAGCACAAATAGCAATTGTTTATATAAAAATGACAGGTTATAATAATAATATCATCTTCACTCTTCTATTGCAAACATTCAGCAACACGCGAAGTGATTTTTTGCGTTATTGTTTATAGATACCCGTATTGCATCAACTCTATAAAGCAGCACTGAATGAACGAAAACAGAAGATTAGTGTGAAATCGAAATAACCAAACGTCAATCAATATTACAATGAAGAAATATTTAAATTTTATGTAAATTATTGATAATTCACTTGACGTAATACCAATTTGATTATTTAAGATCTATAGTCTATATATTATTCATTCTAACCCTATTGTCTAAGAGGCAGCGACGGGTTTTCTTAAGTGTCTACGTAAGGCAAAATAATCTCAGCAATTCCTGTATAAGTGTTCCCATTTGAGAATCTGTCAGTCTGATAGCCTTTCTCCCTTGCGTTTTAGGTGGCAGGTAGAAATTAAACAAATTTTTAATGTAATAATGTAACACTTGTACTGCATGTACGACTGCGATTCGATTTTTCAGAAATAATAAAACCCTCATTTTCCAGAATTAATTCGGCCTAATGCCAATTATTATTTTTTAAATCTATCATATCGTCATCCCAATTTTGTTGGTGTCTGTCGTTAACTCGTTAGTAGTTCATATATAATAATTAAAGATTACCTACCTATTGTCTATTGATATGGTATGTCTTCCAAATTTAATACTCTAACTAGCCAGGAGTGTTTTTTCTTCATTGCAGCGGAAAAAAGATTACTGTGTGGTTTAGTACAGGTCCACAGAGCCTAGATGGTAGCGTGCTTGGCGCCGCAACCTCTAGACTGGACTGCCGTGGGTTCGAATCCCACCTGCGCTCATGGATGTTTTGTGATGTTATTTAGTTTTAAGTTAGGTGTTATTTAGTGTAGTTGAAAGACGCTAATGACCTTAGATGTCGACGCGTCTATAATCTACAATAAATAAATAAATAAATACAGGTCCACAGAAGGGTTACTTTATTTATTAAAGAATAATCTATGTATCATAAACTAATATGTTTTGTCTAAACGTGCTGGCTGGTTGCGGAGCTAATAATATATAAACATATTATTTAATAAAAAAAATAGCTCCAGCGTTGCCGACGATCACGAATCACGACACAATGAATACTTACACAAACAACGCTCTCCGTTTGCACAGTAGTAGATTAGCACCATATTCAACATAATTTAGAAGTGTTCTATTATACCGTATGTTTCGTATCAAACAACCTGACAACGGAGATCAAGTTTGATTTCGATTTTTGAAGAAATTTACATTCTAGAAAAAGGGCAATATTTTCGTGCATATCTTACCGATTGTTCTTAAGTGTAAGCCGAAAGCCTTCTTTGGAAAATATAACAGTGTAGGTAGGTATCAAGCAATAATATATTATTTCATAATACCTAATTGACAATGTGTAGAGTACAGACGTGTTTAAATCTTTATTATTATTTTGGTGTTATTGCCAGTAACTCCATATTTTATAACTAAATATTTAACAAATAGCGCACTTAAAGAGAGAAAAATATTAAATAGACACCCAGCTGCAGCCAAACAGCAAAATTATCGAGCATACATAAAAAAAGAAAAACTGATTATCGATGGAAAACCGTGGACCATTGATGAATTAAATGACATGGACATAGTCACAACTTCTTCGGAGTCTAATTCCCAGACGCAAGATTCTTCAGCATCCAGTATAGTCACTATATAAATATTTCAAAACGTCGTGAACAATCGCCAATTCAGAATACCTTGTTGATCACACTCCAACTAAATACTACTAGTGATGATCGCAGACGTCCACCTGATGGGTACATAATGTTCGATCGTACAATTTACGAATCCAGTCGGACAGTAAATAAAAACCAAGTTATAGGTAGTAGGTACTTTAGTTCACACTAAAAATTGCTTAGGTATATATATAAATATTAGATCGTTAATGTGTAACTTTGTTTATTTATTATACATGGTTTCATTATATTTTGTATTGCTGAAAGTTGGTTAAACTGCTTCAGTTTAACATGTGTTTCTGAAATAGATGTAGTGACCGCTGTGTTATCAATAATATAGATACTAATAAAGCTACTGGGATTGATAAAATTTCTTTTAATATGCCTCACTTTTTGTTTACGCTCTCTTACAGACTTAAAAAATTATTCCATCGCGTCCAATACTGTTTCGTCTGTAATCTGTATGGAAATTATCAATTATCACTAGTTTACCAAAAATTAAAACACCTACAGATTATAAAGATTTGAGACCTATCAGCATTTTACCTGTTATGTCCAAAGTTTTAGAAATAGTAAATAAAAATTAGCTTTTAAATTTATCTCCCATAATAATGTCCTTTATACTAGACAAACCGGCTTCAGTTCCAGACATAGCACAATCAGTACCTATACTTTAGTATTGGTTATTTTTTATTTTATTTTTTTTTTTTTTTTGAGGAGGGGAAATCTTGCATAAGACACCCTGGTCGGGTAGTGTCAGATTCTTACTGACTAAAACCTCCTCCCCCTATCTCTAAGCAAGCCACACCGGAAACCGCGCTAGCATTACTTCAGTGTGGGTGCTTGTCTTTCAGCTAGGCTCAGCTGAGTTCTTTTCCTTCCTTTTCGTTGGTCTCTATGATGGTTATTATAGCTCCTTAAAAAGTGAAATAAATTGTGGTAATTTAAACTTTTTAGTTTTCTTGATTTTTCCAAAGCATTTGACACCATTAGTCACGATCTTCTGCTTGCAAAAATAAACAAATTAAATTTTTCTCAACTCACCATCAACTGGTTTCAAAATTACCTCAGTGCCAGAACTCATAGTGCATTCACTCTATCTGATGGATGTCGTAGTGTGTGCGATCTTTTGTTAGTAATTAGTGGTGTGCCTCAACGCAAGACTTTATGATTTATTATCCTCCCCGCGAGAAATTCGCCCCCTGCGAAGCGATGTCGGGCTGGTGGTGTTTATAATATTAGTAGGATTCCGCCAATACACTTAAATGCAAAAAGATAGAGTTACGTTTTGTTACTATCCCACAGGAATCAAAATAAAATAAAGCCTATATCACTAAGGGATAGTGTAGCTTTTTATCAGTGAAATAATTTTTAGAATCGTTTCAGTGGTTCCAGTATAGATTCTATACTGATATTCTAAAGAGGTAAAATTTATTTGTTTGTTTGTCTGTAGGGAGTAATCTCTGGAACCACTGAACCGATTTTAAATTTTTTTTTGGGATTTACATCTACTTATAGTAAATCCAAAAAAAAAAAATGAATTTCACTGTGTTCATGCCATCAACTTACATAATATTATGTATCAATTTCATTTTGTAGCACTGTTAGGTTAGAAGCTTCAAGCTAAAAGGCTGAATCAGACAGACAGAATAGTGAAAACAATAGGGTTACACCCTTTGGGCACGGAACTCAACAAAATAAAATAACTATTCCTACCTGTCTGAATTTGCACTTATTTTAGAGTACATTTCGTATCTAGGAATAAGAGGAGGTTCCTTTATAGATATGAAAAAGAGTCGAGCATGGAGATGATAAACTATGAAGACTGTTGTGATTTATTTACGCGGGTGAAAGTCAACAGAAAGTACTACAGAGTACGGACGAAACTTTACACATCACACACAGTGCAATGTGTGATCATAGCGTAATGATGCATGCGCAAATACGAGGGAAGTCACAATATGAATCTTTATATCATTATTATCAATGCCGGATTTTTGCTTGAGTATAAAGACAGCTGCCCTGGGGCCTACAAAATAATGTTAAAATAAATTTTGCGGGTCCTGTACTGTTTAGAGTTTATTTGGGTTTAAAATGTACATTACTTTATGAATTTTCTTCGACTCGATGTAGCAAGGAGGTTCTGTCTTTATTCAGTTACAAATTGAGAAATTGGTCATTAATTGATTGAATGAAATCGTTATTAATAGACCAAGAGCCAGCGTACTTTTAACCGCATGATAAAATACCAAAGGTTTGCGTATTCGAATATATTGCATTTACTGAGGTGTAAGAACTGAACGTCTGCCATTATAGTAATCGGTTACCTTTACCGGCAAAACATTCCGAAATGTTGACAAAAAATGCACCTAAATCTCGTCATTTCTACCAGGCTAGTTTATGGCTCAAAATAGGCGGAAATACTGATACTTTATAGAACAATTGAAGGGAATGTGGAAAAAACAAGTTATGTCCTTCTAACAAATGGCTGAGTAAATTGAATTTAAAGTTAATTACATTCCTTGTTCTTTTCCCATCCATTAATTTTTAGTTTTAAAATACACTATACCTATTTCTTTTACCCCACAATTTTCGCAGTGCTGAATACCGTTACGGTCTATCAGATGGCACTAACAGCTCAAAAATCAAAAAAATGTGACATACCCTGTTCTTTCCCCATTCCCTTCAATTGCGGCAGACGCCCTAAGTTTCACATTTTCAGAGCAGACGCTCTGAAAGTTTGACCACCGTAGTAGTAATCTCGCTTTATTATAGTTCAGGAGTGTAAGGTTTATCCTCAAAATAATGTACGTAAAGCTGATATTTGGTTTAGTGACCCTACTGACCACAGAGAATAATATATTAAAACCCAGAAATAAATAATTTATATCTCTAAATTAGTGAAAATGTTATATGTAGTGTGGGGAACAACATACTAAAAGTCCTAGGGTTTTCTATGCCCCATTTATCCTCTTTTTTGCGAAAAACCATGCCCCCAGAACTATTCCATCGATGTTTTTTCTCGCCGTTTTCGAACGGATAATCAGACTATAAAAGTGAACATAGGGAAAAATATTTGTCAATAAAAAAATAAAAGTGTCCTATTTACGATGCAGTTTATCCTTAAGGTAAGCCTTATCTTAAGGATAAACTAAATCGTGAATGAGACACTTTTATTTTAAATTTATTGACAAATATTTTTCCCTATATGTTCACTTTATAGTCCGATTAGCCATTAGCTCTTGCTCTATTAATAATCTTATTTTTACAATAGATATATCGATTTTAAAATTCTGGCTGAAAACATAACACATAGTAGGACAAAAATTAACATAATTTTGCATTTTTAAATATTGTTACAAAATAATTTAGTAGCAGGTTTTTAAGAATTGAAAAACCTGTTGTGAATATAGAGTAGGTAAATTTATGCACAAATAATTTTGACAGATTAGTTTAAAGCTAAATTTACAGTATCAAATTTAACATAAGAAAAATTATTACACCGGTAAAGTTATCCCGAAATTTATTAGTGGAATACATTTTTTTTATATAGGGTGTCCAAAGTTAACTCTGCACTATTGCTAACTTTGTTAATATTGGAGCTACAACTTCGGTTATATGGGCATATTTGTAATATTTTTTACGTAGATTACGATGGTGAAAACAAAAAACAGACGATTAAGCATCGGATTCTTGAGTTATTCGCAAAAATACATTTTTTTTAATGGAACTCCTTGTATATTTTGGCATTTTTTGGAAAGGAAAATAATTCTGGACATAAAAGTTCCAATGCAATAGTATCCTAAAGTTGAAAACAACGAAGTTTCTTTCTTGAGGGCAGTGTAGCCTAGTGGATAGCGTACTTGGTACAGCAGCCTTTAGACTAGACTGTCGTAAATTCGAATCCCACCTGCGCTCATGGATGTTTTGTGATGTTATTTAGTTTTAAGAAAGTTGTTATTTAGTGTAGTTGAAAGACGCTAATGACCTGAGATGTCGACGCGTCTATAATCTACAATAAATAAAATAAAACGAAGTTTCTTCACTATCAAATTTAAACTATTTGTCTGTTTTAGACAGGTACATTTATTACTTAAAACGTGCCAAGAAGTTCATGAAACATTTGATAGTATCATAGTGTGAAATTCAAATTAAGTGTTAAGTATGTTTTGTACGATTGCTAGATAGCAATCATACAAAACCCTGGAATCATACTGTTACAAAACTGTTTTCTGAGTTGGCGGAATAAATATTTATTTACAATAATTCGCAACAATTAACTATATACAATAATAATAAATGCAACAACGAAAAGTCAATTCTAACAATGAAAAAACTTAAATAACACTCAACTATATACAATTATCTACACTAATATTTATTTTATCAGGTGAATTTATATCACGGTATTTATATCAGATTTATTCCGCTGTTCAACACTGTCACAGTACAATCTACACTGACTGATTCCCGTTGACTGAACGCTTCCCTCACTCGTTTATATACGCTACGCGGTCCAGCCTAGTACGTTCTCGTATTCCTAGCGTTGTCTGGAATCTTCGATACCATTCCACGCTTTATTACTGTGACCTTTCTTTCTCGTGGTTTCTATTGGAAGCAGTGGCGTAACATCTTAAGGTTTGCTACAATACAATGATACAAAATTCGGAAATCCTGGAAAGCCAATAAGAAGAAATTACAGTGAGGTACCTATATATTGGTTATTACGACTTACGTGAAATGATCTATTTTATTAAATAGATAAACGAATAAAAAATAACTCCTTTTTGATATGTAAAAAGAAAATTTTGTTATAAATTTGTTATTCTAATTCCACCTTTATAATTATTCCAAGGTATGTGACAACATCAAAAGTCAATTTAATCGATTTCCAATTTAAAAACGATCATCAAATGTTTTATGTTAATTTCTAACCGAGTCCAAAATCTATAAAAATAATCAATAAATAGAAATATATGATCGAATTATGCAGTTTTAATTAATTTTGACATCACAGAACTACCTATATAAAAAAACAAAATACCTATATTATACACGATTTTAGTTAAATACAAATAAGTTTTTTTCTAGTATTTCACTATTTAAAATTATTGCAAAATTTTGTAATAAGCTAAAATAGTAAAATATATTTTTTTATTACATTCATATCTAATATATAAAAATTTAGTTCATAATTAGCACTACATTTTTTTAAATGTCAAGGTATATTTTATTTAAATTGCCATCAAAAATCAATGTAGTTACCTAAATTTTTAACAATAAATTTATTATTTTAACGACTTTTAAATAATATAACCTGCATACGCCCATGCTTTTAATTTAATTTGCAAATATTAATTGAAATTAATTACCTACTTCACTTTTTTAATTCAATTTTTAATTGCATAGAATTAATTATTCGTAATAAGGTAGGGGTCCATACCGATTTTAAAATCGAATCAGAGCTGCCATTAGAGACACACTACTGTTTATAAATATACTCGTATTTAAAAAAACGGTCAAGTGCGAGTCGGACTCGTGTGGAGAGGCGAGGGTTCCGTGCTATTAAGACTTAGGACTTTCGTTTACGTTTTCCTATAAACTATGAGTGAGGCCCTATATTCCCTATTTTTTTCAAAATTTTAGGCTCAGTAGTTTCGGTAAGGGGGGGGAATGCTCGATATTCGTATATTTCTTTAATATCTTTTAAACTATGCATTTTAAAATTATAAAAAAATATATATTTGTATTTCTCATAACGAGCCCTTTCATTTGGTACCTATATCACATATAATGCATTTGAAATTTTTTTTTTTTAATTTTCTACATTGCTCTCCAAAATTAACCCCCAAAATCAAAATTTTATTTACGCCATACGTCCGTGATTGGGTCACTATAACTCTATATAATAGTATATATATGTTAGCGAAAAAATATTATTATTGGTTATTGGTTATTATTTATGTTCCGTCTAGTTATTAATACTTAATTATTGAAAGGCTGAGACGTCATTGCGAGAAGTTCAGTCTACGGATGTTTGTTTATATAAGGAAATACTCGTGTCGTCATAAGTGCTGGTCATTAAGATAAGGACACACAGAGGGTATGGATTTTTACATCTGACTAGAGATCATTATGTTGTGTCGACCAGCGAACGAAACGCTGCAATATATTTTATTTTGTTAAAATAATACTTTGCCCGTTTTGAGTCTGGCTTTTGATTTGGATTATTATATTTTGCTCTAACATATATGTACCAAATTTCAACTTTTTTCCGCCAGTATAGTCGGAGAAAATAATCTGTGACAGACGGATGAACGGAAGGACAAACACGAGAGTTTTCATTCTGAGGTACGGAACCCTAAAAAGAGATTTAAAATATGAAAATAAAAATTACTTATTAAAAACACAAATATGTTTTAATGTCCAGGATGTTGTATTTTTACTAATCATCGTATTATTGTTTCTTTTGGAAATTTAAAAACAAAGCAGTTTAGTTTACATATAATACTATATGACATATTGTGTAATTTATATAAAATTTTCGCCCCACTTTAGGTGAAAGGCGTACTGTTGACGGTTCTTCGTATAACTCAAACTAAAAGTGTGATATTTAATAGTATTGTTTATAAAAAGGAATCACGCATTTTGCATTTGTGACAAGATCTATTGTAATACAGCGTTCAATAGTTTAATGCGCTTCCAGTGATCATTAAGATCACACTTTCAGAATTTTCACTAACACCAGCTATACTTATATCTGCTAGCTACTCGTATAGATCATGTGTTTACCAAACGATTTAGATATTTATCAAAAATAGTTCATAATAATAAGTGCAATTTACACGTTTGATTAAGGAAAGTCAACTCTCCAACAAAACTGTTTCCGGTTTTCCGACGCTATTTTTTAATATAGCTTTCCGCCTCGGCTTCATCCGTGAAGATTTTGCTTTGACATCTCACAGCCGCCATTCAATAAAATTATCTTTTGCGAGATCTCATTTTCTACGGTCGTTCGGTCGAGTTTAAATGGGAATCGCTTGCGGGGTTCGCGAACCCCGATTTGTTTAGCATTTTGCATTACTGTTCAAGCCTCTTTTGTCGTAGAATAATAATATAGCTTTTGTCACTCGGGAATAAGTAGATTTTAAACAATGAAAGAATTTTTCAAATATGTTCCGTAGTTTCTGAAACAACTACAAACACCAATAGTAGATTGTATGTCTAGATACGCAATGGGGCATATTATGGCGAGTGATGACAGTATGTAAAAACGAGCGATAGCGAGTTTTTACAGTCACATGAGCCGTAATACCATTACGTACGAGACATATATGGTATTTTTTGTCATACCCACTACAAAATACCTCCTTTTTACGTCATTTTAAAAAAATTCTGACAATTCATTTGCGTCGCCATCTTTCTTTCTAGTGTGCCGCGAAGTTCGTGCAAGTAAGTAATGACAGGCGCACGCATGCGTATAGAGCGAATTAACAGAAGTTGCCATGGGAACCGTTATTTTCTGCGCTAGTGCAGAAAGTAAACCATTTTCCACAGACCTGCCTGTTAAATGGGTCATTAATGGCCGCTATACATACATCGAAAGTAGCTATTTTGTAGTGGGTATGGCAAAAACGAATAAACAAACTTTGCATTTTTAACACGCTTATATTAGCTTCACTTGTATGTCGTACTATGTTGTTGTATATTGTATGTCCCATATTGTATGTTGCATGTTGTATGTATGTAAATAACAAAAATTTGGAACTCGATTTTTACTCTCTTCCAAATGTCCAATTGACGTGAAATTTTGCAGTCGTAGGTATGTAGTTTTGATGACAGTACAATAGCTCTCAGATATTTTGGTTCTAATAATATTTATATAATAAGTACCTATGTTAAAAACTAAAACTAAAATACATGTGGTGGAAGTAACGGTGCTGATGGTGGAAAACGTTCCTCGAGTCAGTTAAAAATTTAAATGTAATATATACCTATTATATACCTAAATAATGACAAAAAAATTGAAAATAAAAAAATAATACACACGCTCATATCAACGCAGAAAACAGTAGAAAATAAATGTCTTTCTCTTCTATAACGTTAAAAGTGTGGGAAACTCACTGTACCTCGAGCACCCCACGCTTTTAAACGTTATAGAAGAGAAAGCGTTCGTTTTTATTCTAAAGCAGTAATTTTATTCTCAGATTTAAGTAAATGGTCAACAGGGACGTATTTGTAATATCTGCGCTTTGGGCAAATGCGATTTCCCGTCCCCCTTTCAGTTTCATTTTCACTGCATCCTACAAAAATTACTTTTGATATTTGATAAATTGTACCGCTCTCTCAAATCTGCTGCCCCGGGCAAGTGCTCTTTTCGCCATTAGGCAAATACGTCCCTGATGGTCGATGTTGTTTTAAAAACGAATGAACCGTAAGAAAGTATATTTAAATTAGAGAAGAAATGGTTCTATAATCTCTGACCGTCGTGAGCAGCTGTCGATAGTGTTTAAGCGCCATGTCTATTGTACGTATACACCATCAACATGTCATGACACAGTTGAATCTCACCTCAACTGAGGTTAACTCAATCAGGTGATATTGTTTAAGTTGCACACGTTACATTCCTGGAACATTGTCAGAGGCGCATATTCGAACTATTTATTGAAAAATATTTTTTAATATCTCACGTTCTCAGGTTCTAACTGAGAGTTGACCAAAGTAAGTACCTATGGATATTTTAATTTATTATTGAAATGAAAATTGAAAATACAAATTGGTACTAGGCTTAGATAATTTTGTCAGCTGATGGTTAATTAAAAAAATTCGACTGATGAACAGTCCTATACTTCCCACCTAGTAAATATTTGCAAAAAATAAACACTCTTTTTTTATTCTTTGAAAAAAAGCATGGCCTTCTTTTTACTTCCCACCTCTACTATGGTAGGGAAGTAATGGATTTAGTCCGAAAAAAATATTTCGAGATTTTAACAAATCTTCACGTTTTGAGACCCTAGCAATCGTTTAAGATAATTTTCAGACTGATGTCTGTAGGTGTGTGTGTGTGTGTGTGTGTGTGTATGTGGTCAATTTTTCGCCTTCGATATCTTAAGAACGGAACAACATACGGGCATGCCGATTATTCTATTGTGTTTATCAGTCTTTAACTTAGATCTGATTAGATTTTGAGTCAAATCGGTTTAGTGGATCCTGAGATATTCAAAAAAACGTTCTCAATGTCACGTATTAACATAGGTAAAAAAAATATAAATAAATTCTAGATGTTATAATATGAAAAAAATGTAAATATTTTTTTCTCTAAAATGTATAGTTTTCGAGAAAAAAAATATTTTACTAAAAAAAATAAAAATTGTACGTAAATCAAGGTAACCATGATTTTTGCTAATTAAGCTAGCCATCAGTAGATCACCAAACAAAAAAGAGGGCCATGCTTTTTTCAAAGAATAAAAATTAAATTGTGTTTTAAAGACCACCAAAAGCTAAGGTTATTTGGGCCTAGTCAAAGAATAAAAAAAAGAGTGTTTATTTTTTGAAAATATTTACTAGGTGGGAAGTATAGGACTGGTCATCAGTCGAATTTTTCGTTTAGTGATCTACTGATGGCTAGCTTAATATAGCAAAAATCATGGTTACCTTGATTTACGTATAATTTTTATTTTTTTTAGTAAAATATTTTTTTCTCGAAAACTGTACATTTTAGAGAAAAAAAATATTTACATTTTTTTCATATTATAACATCTAGAATTCATTTATATTTTTTTTTACCTATGTTAATACGTGACATTGACAACGTTTTTTTTAATTTGACTCAAAATCTAATCAGATCTAAGTTAAAGGCTGATAAACACAATAGAACAATCGGCATGGCCGTATGTTGTTCCGTTTTTACGATATCGAAGGCGAAAAATTGACCACATACACACACACACACATATACAGACATCAGTCAGAAAATGATTTTAAACGATTGCTAGGGTCTCAAAACGTGAAGATCTGTTAAAATCTCGAAATATTTTTTTCGGACTAAATCCATTACTTCCCTACCATAGTAGAGGTGGGAAGTAAAAATAGAATAATCAAAAATAAATATATCCAAATTAATTAATAATCTATAGCCTATAGAGTATAGGTATATCTACAGTCTGTATACTCCTGTACTAATATATCTACATAAAAGAAGGAATTTGTATTTATGTCACCTCAAAACTCGAAAATTACTGAACCAATTTGAAAAATTCTTTCACTGTTTAAAATCCTACTTGTTGACGAATAACATAGCTAGGTATATATTATTACGCTACAACAAGAGATGGATGAATACTGAGCGAAAATAGCGATTTGCACCCGGACGAATACGGAGTCGGCAGCTATCGTTACGTAAACGCGTAGTACCTACATTATATGTTGCTCATATATTAAAGTGTCGGTAATACATACAATTATATAGTTTAATTTATGTGTGTACCTATTTAATTTAAAACGTAAGAAAAAAATAATTTGGTAAAAATATTAGCGAACAAAATCTGTGTTTAAATATTTAAACTACGTCAATTTCTGGCTACGCCACTGTACAGAATCGCTTCTCACAATGTTTAATTGCGTTAGGTAGATATACTGTATGCATAAAAACGATCAATAATTGGGAACAATGTTTTTCTTCAATACGGAAAGAAGAATAATCAATTATGTTATTTTATTCCTTGATTACGCAATATCGATACCTATAAGGTATATTATATTAAGAAACTTTCGATTCTTCGCATGATATATACTCGTAAATTATTTTAATGCTTCAACAGGCACTTAGGTCACTAGGGAGTCTCTATGGTGAAGAAAGCCCTGTTGGCAATATCTGCTCAAACAAAAGTTGTTCCTGAAAATGAAAAAAAATGAAGCCTGAAGAACCTAATGTGGAACCCTAAACTTAAAAAAAAAAATTCGACTGATGACCAGTCCTTTACTTCCCACCTAGTAAATTTTTGCAAAAAATAAACACTCTTTTTTTATTCTTTGAAAAAAAGCATGGCCCTCTTTTTTGTTTGGTGATCTACTGATGGCAAGCTTAATATAGCAAAAATCATGGTTACCTTGATTTAAGTACAATTTTTATTTTTTTTAGTAAAATATTTTTTTTCTCGAAAACTGTACATTTTAGAGAAAAAAATATTTACATTTTTTTCATATTATAACATCTAGAATTCACTTATATTTTTTTTGACCTAATAGGTGACATTGAGAACGTTTTTTTTAATATCTCTGGATCCACTGAACCGATTTGACTCAAAATCTAATCAGATCTAAGTTAAAGGCTGATAAACACAGTAGAACAATCGGCATGGCCGTACGTTGTTCCGTTTTTACGATATCGAAGGCGAAAAATTGACCACAGACACACACACACACACATTTACACACACACACACACATACACATACAGACATCAGTCAGAAAATGATCTTAAACGATTATTAAGGTCTCAAAACGTAAAGATTTGTTAAAATCTCGAAATATTTTTTTCGGACTAAATCCATTACTTCCCTACCATAGTAGAGGTGGGACGTAAAAAACGCGATAAAGTAAATATGAGTCATTGTACAATGTACAATGCTTGTGATAATCAAGTGAGCTCACAAAGTTCTTGGTTTTATAAATAACTAAATTTAAAACTGTTTGTCTTTTCAGGCAGTCTAAGGTAAAAAATAGGTATAGGTACAGTGAACGCTCGATCCACGCTTTTACATTTAGTTGCTTAAAACCAATAACTTTGTGAGCTCACTTGATAGCACAAACATTAAAAGAAAAGATTCTAATTTTCTATTAGTGCAGCGTCGTAATATAAGCGTATTATTATTTTTTAAATATATTTATTAACAAATAAACTTATTTAATTAAATGAACACATTTTATATTCCACGTAATCACGTCGTTATGTCGGATAACAGAAAATTGGATAATTGAACCTCCATTGGACATAATTTTTCTTAATAATTGGCTCGTACTATACGTCGTTAGGTAGAAATTTTCAAAGAAAGTCTTAATAACGTGTGGTGGTATTTAATTAACACATTTTTATACAGTGTTCCCAGATATAAAATTGAATGTTGTAACCTCAAGACGACATGAATCCATATAAAGTATATATTATAGAATTGTGACATTGTGACGGCAATATAAGCTTTTATTGATAATTAAAATTATCAGTTATTTATGTAAAATTACACCTCACTTGGTGTTAATGGATAAAAGCACTTTGTTTACCAGAATAATTTCTTATCATATTAATTTTCACATAAAATAATAATTTTAGGTGCTAAGATTTGGTTTTTGTTCACGTTCTGTCCGCAAGTAAGATAATTTTAAATTGTAAACCAAGGTTATATATTTTATAAGTTTTTATTATTGCACTAAAATTTTAAAATATTATATCAACGAACGAAAAAAGTTATAGTAATTATATATTATTATTGATGGCTACCGGTTTTTTGAACTAATTAGTTCATCGTCAGGTGGATAATAAAAATAACATAATATAAAAACTCGACTTATATTAAAAATTTTCGAAATTTATATTTATGGTGACATGAATGATCGAGTAAGCGGTGAACCTTCGAATCGTGCTTAAACTGCATCCAAAATTATTATTTTTAACGACAAAAAATTCTACTTTTTTACCGCGGTGTCTCTTTATGTTTTATTAGATCTGACAGAATGATCTTTATTTCTGAATTAGGTAGGTATGCTGTTATAAAATATATATTAGATACTTTTAGCAAAGTCTTAAAAAAATAAAGTGTTTCATTACTTAACAATCATTTGTAATGAATGTAGTTTGTCATATTTTTTAGCGTCCCGTACCCAAATAGGCAAACAATTTCACTAAATTTTCAACTTAAAAATTGTAAGTAAAATGCTAGGTAACAAATATTTTGAGAAAAGGAAAACTGGCCGTGATTAACTGATTTTAAAATTATTGTAAATTTCAAAATAACTGACGACTTATAATAGAAAAATATCTGGTAAACTATACCGTAATAGGTATAGATTTCTACCAGATTTCTATTCAAGGGTAATTATTTAATTACGAGAGTATTTAGATTTAAATTTTTTATTAAATATTTAAATCGATTTTTTTTTAGAAATATGCAATTTTTTTCATTAAATCATTAATACTCAGTTTTTAGTACAACTTTTAACGCTAAATCTAACTTTAAGGTAGGTACTTACTTATACTTAATACACTGAATTATCATGTAAAATTCAGTCCTAAAACACTTTTATCATAAATCTACTTTCTAAGTCGTGCCTATCGCGAAAGTAGAGGATTCGGATGCGAATTTTCCTATGATTAAAACTTTAAAAATTACAATTACAAGCAAAAATTTATATTTAAAAGATTTCTTAGAATCTGAAAAAAAATGTAGTGGATATACAGGGACACAGAAAATATAATCTGGCAACGCTGGCACAAGACGCGTCTCTGACAGCAGGTATGAGGTAAATCGTCGTGTTTAATGGAGGCATCTCATAGCACATTATTCCGTGGCACAGTATAATGAAATAATAATGTGTATTCTCGCACTTCAAACGGAAATTTGATTACAAATAAATAAACATCTATTCATTCGCTCTCCAGAGGCGATCATCATCGTGAATGTGTTATGTTGTTATGATATATTACAGATATGTTATGAATAACGCGATCTATTGGATGGTTGTTGTAATAACCGTATGTATTCTTTGCTACAAATTTTTCTTTTTAGCGACTGCCAAGGAAGGTTATGTTTTTCGCGCATAAATAAATAAATAAATAAATAAATAAATGTCTTTATTTATGTCGTACAATCTGTACATAATAGCGTCAATTATATACTATATAGATACATATTTTAATTATTTAAAAACTCTCTTGTTTTGTAAAATACATTTGTAAGTAAATACTTTTTGAGACTTTTCTTAAAAAGCTTCCCGCTTTGAATATTCTTTATGTCATTGGGTATCTTGTTATATATTCGAATCATGGCATTTCGGGGGCCCCTCTGCACAACTGTGAGATGTGAACTTGTCAATCTAATGTCATTGTTTCTAATGTCATATTTATGGTTTACAGAATTTAAAAATAATTCAGGATTATTTTTAACGAAACATGCACATTCTAGAATGTATAAGTTGATTACCGTAAGGATATTAAACTGTGCAAATAAACGTCTACAGGACTCTCTAGACGCTACGCCTGCCATGATTCGAATACACTTTTTTTGTATTAACAAAATTTTTTCTACATTCACTGAATCACCCCAAAATATAATTCCAAAGTGAATTATAGATTGAAAATATGCGTAGTAGACACTGAATAAGGTAGCCCTATCCATAGAGCAAACATTTTTTAAGTATCTTATTACATAAACAGCTTTACTTATTTTTGGAACAATATGTTCTACATGTGATTTCCAATTTAAGTTGCTATCGATTTTAATTCCTAAGAATTTTACGCAAGTGGTGAGTTCTATATTACTATTTAAAATGGAAATATTTTTTGGAAAATCATAATATTTACCAAACTTTATAATTTCTGTTTTGCTCTGATTTAGTTTTAGGCCATTATCATGGAACCACATATTCAGTTCTGCCACGCATGCTTTCGTTCTATTGACAATAGACGCTTGATCCTTCTCCTCACATATGACAGCAGTATCATCTGCATATAGAAATACATTTTCTTTTATTGCCGTACTTAGGTCATTAATGAAAATAATAAAAAGTATCGGGCCTAATGTGCTTCCCTGTGGCACTCCTTTTTCGATCTTTCTCCACGGCGAGTAATATGTTCTAACTACATTATTTTCTTTTATTTCCAATTTGGTGCACTGTTCTCTGTCTGTCATATACGAGGAGAAAAGATCAAGCGCTTTACCCCTGAAACCTAGCTTCTCTAGTTTTTTTAATAATAAGTCTATGCAATCAAAGGCTTTGCTTAAGTCTAATAATATCATGTTAGATGGATTTTTCTCATTCCATGATTTTAAGATATTATCTACAGCTTTAAATATAGATTTGTTTATTGACCCATCTTTAACATAACCCTGCTGACAATCGGTAATAATATTATATTTGTCTAAAAAACCTACTAATCTTCTGTGAATTAGCTTTTCGAAAATTTTTGAAAAAACTGATAGCAACGATATTGGTCTGTAATTGCTAACATCTCTGTGACAATCTTTTTTGTAAATAGGAACGATTTGAGCTTTTTTTAAGACTTTAGGAAATTCACCTAGTTCCATACATTTATTAAATATATTATTAAGTACTACAGAAATATCTCTGGCGCACGCTTTTAATATAACTGGTGGAACCTCATCCCAACCGGTCGACCTTTTATTTTTTAATCCCATTATAATGTTGTAAACTTCAACAAAGTCTGTTGGACAAAGATAGAAATTATGAATATTGTCTTTAATTTTCAAATTTAAGTGTACGTCAGGCTTAGGCAAATTTAAGGTATGTGTAATATTAGAAAAATATTCATTAAACTCATTAACTATGGCATCGGCTTTGGTGACAATATCGTCGCTATCAATTTTGTATATTTCAGAAATGTATTTTTTATTTTTTATATTTTTTCCTACCGAATTAACTATTGACCAAGTAGTTTTTATTTTGTTTTTCGAATTGTCTATTTTGTTTCTGTAATGTTTTTGTTTTTGTCTACGAATTTCTGATTTTAATTCTTTACACATTATTTTGTATTGATTACGCAGATCATTTACATTAATATTATAGCTAGGTGCTTGCTTTATTAACAAGAATAAATCTTGTTTTCGTTTGCACATTTCAATCAATTCAGGGGTGATCCAATTATTTCCAATATTATTTTTAACATTTTTACCCATTGTAGTTGTTTTAACAAAAGTAAGATTAAACAAGTAATTAAATGTATCAAGAAAAGCCTCAAAGATATCATCTGCGCTGTTATTATTATTAATGTAAATATTGTCCCAATTCTCTTTGGAAATTAAATAGGAAAATAAATTAAGATTTTCTTCGCTATAGTGACGCGTAGTAATTTGTTTTAACAATTTCGGGAAATTTATTTCAACATTTGTGCAGAAAAGAATTGCTTTGTGATCAGATAAGAACGTATCATATAATTTGGTGGTATAATTTTTATTTATGTTTGTCACAATGTTGTCTATGCAAGTAGCTGTTGTTAAAGTCACTCTTGTGGCTTCTGTAACTGTTAACATTAGATTGTAGCCAATCAAGAGATTTTTAAAGATTTTCACTTCACCATTATCTTCACTAAAATTTAGATTAAAATCACCAGTTATAATTAACCGTTTGTCAGATTTCAATAAAAGTTCAAGACTTTCGTCAAATAAATTAAGAAAAGTTTTAAAATTTCCTAGTGGCGACCGGTATATACACATAACAATCGTATTTGTATTTTTTATTAGAATGGCACAACATTCAAAATCAATGTCTCTATTTAGGTGTTCGATACTTTTTATTTCTTCACATATAAATTTGTTATTAGTTAATATACAAACCCCTCCGTGTTTTCTAGTTTGTCTAGTGTACTGAGATGTAAGTTGAAGTGATCCTACATTTATCCTGCAGCAACTTTCAATAGGTTCAAGCCAAGTTTCACTTAAGCATAATATATCTACATTTAACTTACTGATTTCTAGCCACATAGAAATTTCATTTTGTTTATTTCTTAGACTTTGAATGTTCATATATAGTACTTGTAAGTTATTTATATTTTTATTATTAATTAAACTGTCCGCGTTGTCCTCGAAAAAACACAAACTGCTTTACTATAACACCGTTCGGCCAGCGATCTTCATTGTAAATTTCATTTCCAATTTTTAATTCAGTTCCAATTCGGAAACTACTATTGTGTCCTTTACTTTGTAATTTATGACATTCAAATTTAGTTTCAGGCCACTCTTTTTGTAGATAGTTCAAAACATCGTCCTCAGAAGTGTCTGGATTTACTCTACCTAAAAACACCCACAGCTTTTTTTCAGCAGCCTTAAGCGTGCCTCCGTTATCCGCTTTTCCAACAATAATTGCTCTGCGCTTTCTTCTGTTTCGAACTTCTTTAAAATCCTCTTCATTCGATGGGTCCTCTTCTTCTTGTGTTTTTGTTACTATTAGTGTTTTTTTCATTTCTTCTATTTTATCACTTAGTATAGTAACTTCATTTACATTATCATTTTTCCCTCTATTAGTTTCGCTAGTTTGAGGTTTTAGTACTTCCACGTAATTCTTAGATTGCTTTTTAGTAATTGTAGTCTGTGGATGTATTGTACAGCCCTTGTCAGTTTTTAAAATTGACAGTTCATTATGTAATTTTTTATTCACTTCTTTTAATTCTGTGATTTCTCTTTTTAAAGGATCTATCGCATCCTTTATTGCTGCAGTAATAATTTGTTTAAGAGCTTCACTAAATTCACTCCCTAATATCACTTTTTTAAAATTTTCACAGGCATTTAAACCATCTAAATCGTCAGTTTTTTTGCTCCGTAGAGACCGTTCACTTGTACCTGTCGCCATCTTGGATATAATATCTTGTATATATGTATGTATATATTTGTTTGTAAATTTCTTTATTACCTCGTATCTTCCAAACGACTGGATGGATTTCGACAGTTAAGGTATATCGTTATATTTGTTTTAAAAACCCAAGTGTCCTTAGATAGGTGTTTGAAAAAAAAAACAAAATGGCGGATTTTTGGCGCGAAATAGTAATACGTTAATAAAAAAAAATTAACCAAACCTATCGAGTAGGGTAGGTATCAAAATAAAGGAAATTAAAAGGGGATTACAAAAATATATATAAGTTTTATGTTTAAATTTAATTAGAAATAATACATTGGTTTACGCTTACATAAATTGTAATTTTCACAGTTCATAAGTGCCGGGACACTAAAAAGTCTAAAATAAAAAATTAAATAAAAAAAATCAAAAAACCCGACTGCGTCAAAAGCGAACTAAAAAGATGGAAACAAGATCAAATGATAACATATACAGTCGGAGGCATACCTATACCTTATATACATGTAGGTAATAACTTAAGTTGAACAAAAATATCTGCAGATGCCTCCGACTGCATATGTTATCATTTGATCTTTTTAGTTCGCTTTTGACGCAGTCGGGTTTTTTGATTTTTTAATTTAATTTTTTTTATTAAATTATTTATGAATGCCGATTTTGTTTTGTTTTAAATACCACACTCAGCAGCTATGGGTATGAAAAGTAAGTATAAAAACACTTGTCGCACTGCCAAATTAATCCTGCCGACAAAATAGTGTATTTGCTCATATACATGCGTTGACTTTTAAGTTTTATTTTAAGAAAATATTTCCATTTTCAGTGTTCAGATTATGTATATTTTAACACGCTTTATAAAAAGCGTATCAGTTATAATTATTTTTTCTTTACCGGTTAAAATAGCTGCCATCTTAAAATTGTTATGGACATAATAATATATTTTACATACAGTACTATGAATATTGGAGTTATGAAACTGAATAGGTTTAAATATTTGCATTTCTTTTGAAATAAAATTATTGAATGAAAGTGACTTTATAATAAATTATTGAACTTTACACGCTTATTGTTAAAAATGTTTAAAGAAATTAATGTGTTTCCTGCTATTTTTTATAAGAAATGTGTATTATGTGGGCGCTATGAATAATTATTGTTAAATAATTTTGTTAGATTTACAGTTTTTGTTAAGAATAGTGCAGGTATCTTATAAAAAATAAGAAAATAAATTAACACAATATAAAATGTTTAATTCATTGGGAAACACAATCATATACCTAGGTTAATTTAAGACTTTATTAAAATGATGCGCAATATGTACCTAAAAGTGTATTTTTTTGCATTCTGAAAAACTATCAACACTAGAATTGTTCTACAATAATTCAGAAGGATAGAATATTGTAGATTATAGACGCTCGACAACAATAATTGAGAAAAAGATTAATTATAGACAAAACTTTTGAAAATTGTTTCTGTAAAGAAAGTACTCACTACTCTCGTAGCCTTAAAACAATTTAATAGGCTGCCAGATTCAACGCGGTGCTAGTTGCCAAAGAAACGCCTAGCCTGCACCAGAAAGCGGCCATGTGATGAATCATCAGATAGAGATGGTCGCTTCCGGATGATTCTCCTTAGAAATTTAAACCTTAATCATGCGCCTATACAAACATGTGACTTGTTAACAAAATTATATATTTACAATTCATGAAAATTTAAATACCTTGTTATTTAAAGTTTCACTTGACGATACAAATGACACATTCTCATTGCTTAAATAAAAAAGAATAATAAAAATGCTAACAATTTTATAGAAATGACGAAACAATTTGTTCATTTGAAATTTTAACAATAAAGTAATTATATCTATTGAGCACATATCATTCGAATAAATTTCTTACACACTCATCGTTATCTCTCTCTCTTTTTTCTCATTCAGTTGTCAGTTTAAAGAAGTGACACATGAAACTAACAATTAAATCAATAAGTGATAAGTGTTAACTGATGGTCAACTGAGAGATGCAAAAAACAAACTGATTAATTTGATGATAGCTCGCAGACATATCAGTGACTCTAAAAGAAATATTTTGTTAATGAATTAATACGGATTCTGTCTACCAAGGATGTATGGACATCACATTTACCTGCCATAAACTCTACAATAATGAGCTGAAAAAGCGTTTCAGTTAATAATTTTATAATCTAATGAACTGTTTGTGAATCTTATGATCATAGCTAAGAAATGCAATCTCGATCTCACGAGATCTCGATTTAGCGAGATCTCGAGCCATTTTTCGAGATTTAATCTCGTAGGCAGGCACTCTCGTTTTTGAAATCTCGTTCGAGATCTCGACCCGATATGGTCGAGATCTCGAACGAGATTTCAAGAACGAGCGCGCTGACTGCAGTGACATTTAATTGTTTTCTTGAGTGAAATTGACAGTTAAATTTAACTTATAACAAGCATTAGATGGCTAACAAATTACAAAGTTAAGTGAATACTGAATATGTCTAAGACCCAACCAAATGTTCGTGAACGTTACTAATAGTAACTTAGTTAACAATTAGATTAACAATCAATTATTGTTATTACTTCCTATATACTGTACAAATTCACTATTTTAGTGAAATCAACACAAGGACATCAGACGATATAAATTGCTATAACATGCCCTTATTAATTATTGTATAGAAAGACTAGATAAGAAAAATTTAAATGCACCGCCGGGAATCGAACCCGGACCACCCAATTGGGTGTTCCAGGTTCGATTTTGAAAAATGAGAGGTCAATGGATTCGCCGTAACCTCAGGAATGATACTGGGTATATGACTTCACGTAAAATTCAATATAACGGACATGCAGAGGAAAGCGCAAGAACGTTCCGCAGCCGACACCATAGATTTTTACTTCCCACCTCTACTATGGTAAGGAAGTAATGGATTTAGTCCGAAAAAAATATTTCGAGATTTTAACAGATTTTCACGTTTTGAGACCCTAGCAATCGTTTAAAATCATTTTCTGACTGATGTCTGTATGATGTCTGTGTGTGTGTGTTTGTGGTCAATTTTTCGCCTTCGATATCTTAAAAACAGAACAACATACGGCCATGCCGATTGTTCTGTTGTGTTTATAAGCCTTTAACTTAGATCTGATTAGATTTTGAGTAAAATCGGTTCAGTGGATCCTGAGATATTAAAAAAAAACGTTCTCAATGTCATGTATTAACATAGGTAAAAAAAAATATAAATGAATTCTAGATGTTATAATATGAAAAAAATGTTAATATTTTTTTTCTCTAAAATGTAGTTTTCGAGAAAAAAAATATTTTACTAAAAAAAATAAAAATTATACGTAAATCAAGGTAACCATGATTTTTGCTATATTAAGCTAGCCATCAGTAGGTCACCAAACAAAAAAGAGGGCCAAGCTTTTTATCAAAGAATAAAAAAAGAGTGTTTATTTTTTGCAAATATTTACTAGGTGGGAAGTATAGGACTGGTCATCAGTCGAATTTTTTTATTGTACAAAACCCCCTGAATTAGAAATCCGAAGAGACACAAAATTAACAAAACAAATTTTAAGTATTTGTTTATTGTTTCTGCGTAGCTCAAGCAATCGAGGCCAGTTCTGTTAGTACGTATTTTTTACATATTATGTTAATAATTATGCTTAAAATCTAAACGTTTTCTAAGTTGGCCTTTTGTAGATTTATGAACTTATTCACGGTAATTTAAAAAAGTTTAACTAACTCTGTTGGCTATTGCAGTCGTAATTGTACTAACAAGTCATTTGATGAAAGTATTGCAACGATTCAACCTACCTACAGCGATTCAACAAGCTCGTCGACTTGGTAAAATAAAATAAAACCTGAACAAGTCTCAGTCGATCCAATGAGCCAGATATGCGTACGATAAAGTAATAAACTAACCGCATGACTCGCTGTACCCATCAACATCTCATTACAATCAATTATTATTGATAATGTTAATTTAATTTGATTTGCTAGATTTTTATTTCGAGACGCAGACCACCACAAAAACGAGTAGGTACTATATATATTTTATAGTCTAAATGTCGGGTTATGCTAATTCGCTGTTATTTCTATGTTTATTTATTTATTGTAAATTATAGACGTGTCAACAACTTAGGTCAGCGTCGTGATTACATTAAATAACAACACACTTAAAACTATAAATGACATCACAAAACATCCATGAGCGGAGGCGGGATTCGAACCCACGACCTATGATCCAGAGGCCGCGACGCTAACTATACTGGGCCACACTGTTCTCGTTATTTCTATGATTACTTCGTATGTTTTATGCGTAAAAACTTAACAGCGATTAACATAAAAAACTTTTTAACAAAAAAAAAACCTTCTTCAAAAAACCACTAAAAATTGGAAAATAATGAAATTTTGAGGTCTGTGCCAATTTAATAAAATATGAAGTCGGTTAAAAAGTATAGTATAGTGATTAATATCTTCTTTTTAACCAACTTCATATTTTATTAAATTGGCACAGACCTCAAAATTTCATTATTTTCCAATTTTTAGTGGTTTTTTGAAGGAGGTTTTTTTTTGTTAAAAAGTTTTTTATTTTTTACTTTTTAGTGTCAAAAAGTGAAATTTACCTTAAAAGAATCACACGCCGCTACTCAATTTTATTAAACCGTCGAAACCGACTTTCTTACGCTGTTTGATATGTCAAAAAGTGACATTTAACTTAAAGAATCACCCGCCGTTACTCACTTTTATTAAAATCAGCCGAACTACTGAACCGATTTTGATGAAATTTCTATGGGAACAATCTGAAAGTATATCCTTTCAAATAAAAAAAAAAATTCAAAATCGGTTCATAAATGACTGAGTTATGAGGTAACAAACATAAAAAAAAATACAACCGAATTGAAAACCACCTCCTTTTTTTGAAGTCGGTTAAAAACAGTGTGTTAAATGTACGATAAACTCGACATATTATATTGTGTATTGTAATGGGATTTTGCACGCTGATGTACTAATTTTTCCACGAATGGGTATATCTTTTGAATGTATATAACAGGTCGTACCTGTCAGAGAAGCTGTTTTCTCGTTAGTAATTTGAATTACTCAAAAATGACTCCAGAGAAGTTTTGAACTGATTTTGTGTTCCTTTTATGGGTCAAAAATAACTCGAGCTAACTTTTCCTCTTCCCATTAAGCACCTCGTTATTTTCCCTGTCGTGGTAATTAAACTATCCTCCTTTGAAATTGAAGCAAACAAACATCAAAAATCAAGATTACGTAAATACAAAGATTATGTAAAATGTTATCACATTTTCTTTTTACATAATATAATTTATTACTTCTACCTATAAAGTTTATTTTTTTTGACCATACCCACTATAAAATAGCTGCTTTACATGCATGTATGTATGCTGGTAAAGTGACTTTTGTCAGTTCGGTGTGCGGGAACGTATCTTTCCCACACTAGTTTGGGAAAGTAAACCATTTCCATAGTGATATATTATGTTTTTTCGCCCTGATCCACTAGTGACAGCTATACTCTTAGCCTATACTATAGAAGTGAGGTTGGCGGCACAAAATGAACTGTCAAAAATTTTTGGAAATACTGAAAATGATGTGAAAAATAGCTGTTTTATAGTGGGTATGGCAAAAAATACCAAATATATCTCGTGAGGAATGATATTTGACTCGTGTGACAGTTAAAACTCGCTATCACTCGTTTTAACATACTGTCACTACTCGTCAGTAATATATCTCATTACGCCACTAGATATACAATCTACTATTGATTAATTGTTACTGTTATCTGACTATCACGGTTCTCGCATCATTTAAAGTGAAAGCTGGAAAAACACTTTTCTCAATTTTTGATTTAAAGACGTTGTTTTGATAAATTTCGTCATAATTATTTTTGGTAATTTGGCCGGCAGTATTCTTATCTGAAATGCTTTCGATAATTTTGCGAAAAAACGATATATCTCGAACTTGCCGGTTCTGTAAAAAAAATTTTTTTTTTGCTGCCGGCCTGTATGGCACATTATATTATATACGTACCGATATATTATGTCAACGGTGGTTCAATAATTGTGGCTCAACTAATTTGTTATTTTTTAAAATTTCGATATCATGTAATTATCAACTTGATTATCAAAAATCAATTTCAACATCAAATTCATAAACCTTCAACTAGCAAAGAGTAAATAAGAAAATGTAAAAATGGTCAAAATAAAAACATTTTGATTCAGATTTTTTTTTAATTTTTATAGAACTTTAGATGCGCGACTCCCAATATTTTCAGGTAGATAACTAGGGATTTTTGCTGCAAAAAGTCTGGCCACGATATATGTAACCTCGTATGTAACTATAATAGGCACCTAAGCTACCAGAAAATGACCAAGTGCTCTTATTGCGGTCTTTCCAACTGTGAGTTGAACTTGAAATACGACCGTTGTGGTGTTCGCTATAGCTATAATCTGCTAATAAATAGGTACTAAAATATTTCATAATTATTTTTGAGTGGGTGTTCAAATTAAAAATCCGTAATTAAAAGCGACTTCGTAATTTAGAGCCGTAGATACATAATTTGTAAAACAATTATCGATTTAATGTTCCGGTCAGCCATAAAACTATTAGATCTCATGTACAGTCGTTTAATAGGCCATAAAATAAAGATGTCACTATTTTATTGATTCTAGCAGGTCTCTTTCTATTTGTGCATATCAAATACATGTAGGTATATTATTGGCATCTCTTTTTAAAATTCTTTTGTCTCTTTTTCTTGCGCATGTAGACATTGCGGTATGAGTGTTTTTATAACCGTTTCTTTCACGTCGATAATTTTATTTGAATACCATATTCGTTTTTGATTATTAAATACAATATGATTTATACTGACGAATTGAATAAGTTATCAAAACTAACTAATAAGATTCTATTTATTGGTCTCGTAAAAATGTCAGTGAATTATAAGAATTGACAGCTAAACTTGTGAACTTGTAACATTTTCTCAATAATTTGAATTTGGTCTTCTACATACTTTAAAATTTATGACAACTCAATAATATCATTATTAGCACATTATGAATTTATCGTATAAAGGCATAATATTATAATTTTACATTACTAAATTGTGAAATTTCAAATTTTAGACAAATGTAAATAAACTGAACGCTCGAGATATTTTCTTAGATAACATTAAGAATACAATCACCGCTGCGAATGCTTAGTGAGTGACATTTTACAGGTAGACACATCGTTTGATACGCATGATTTTGTGCAGTCATATTGTACAGAATGGATTTTTTATCAAGATGTGAAATGCTGCATATATACTCGTAGATACTGTCAATATCTTCTAAATTCATCCTAAATATGTTTTCATAATATTTTTTTAATTTGTTAGCTTTAAAGCATAAGTAAGTATCTAATATATTTATTTTCTAATCATTAGCAAGTACAGTGAAACCTGTATATGCTGGTTACCGACAGTTCACCAAAATGTTGCCAAGTTACAAATGTGGCCAACTTCTATAAAAGATCACGAAGTTAAAGGTACTTTGTATGGTTCGCCATGCGAAAGCGGCCAACTTATGCAGGTGGTCAAATTACAAAAGTGTTTAACTTATCAGGTATTACTATGTTATAAAAAACTTTTATATAACAATAATTGTACATCACAAATGCTGCCCTGAAATTACGCACATCCAGCGCCGACTGTGTGATTGGACAGATTCGACTGGAAGAAAATATCTGCTTTCTTTCCCAGTAAACGTTCCCAGAAACCATTACGCACCTGAGTAGCCTAAACACCTGAAAACTAGAAAGTGAAGAAAAAAAATTCCCACACTCGTACAAACATAGAAGAGACAATCCAAATATTACAAAAGTTGACACGAATCAAAATCTATAAAATTAAGGTATATAAGGTGTAAATAAGAGACGTGTATACAGAGAACGCATAATGGGAGTTCCTGCAGCTTCCAAGAGAGCAAATAGTGCACAGGTTTTAGTTGAACTGAGAAGGTAACATAATAATGCCTCTGGAAGGTATCACTCTATTGAAGCGTTTAAAAGGGTTACAATTACACTAAAATCGTTGTTTGTATATAAAGGCACCTTTTTGTGTTCAATATCTATAAATATTCCCACCATATAATATGTGTAACACACAGAGAATATCGGAAACTGTACTTTCTACCAGCAGTTTTAAACCCGATAGACTGAAGAGTTTAAAGCGTTCGTACAGAATATTGCTTTCAATTTATACTTCTTAACATGTAAAGTTGAAAGTTTTATTTTTTTTAACTGAATACTTTTCTTATAATGCCCTGCTCAAAATATTTTGGGATTTGGCCTTATCACTGTCAAAACTCATAAACAAAATTATCATTTATTTTTACGGTTCCGTACCTCAAAACGAAAAAATGGAACACTTATAAGATCACTCACTCATTTCTAAGAAACCATGTGACGTAGAAACTTGAAATTTGGGATAGTAATACATCTTATTTACCCACATATTTTGTACTAGCGAACACTTTAATTTATTCATACAAGAATTAAAGAGGGGATAAATTAAGTAGTAGGTACTCGAATTTTTTTATTTATTTTATATATCATGTGTGATACCTACTTATCATTAAAGAGGGCATGCTATGAGGAACACAAAAATATTTTTTTCAGAATTTTAAATCTGAAAAATACGCCAAAATAGAGCATCCCCGCCCTACCCTTACCCCCGAAACTATACTGGACCTAAAATTTTTAAAAAAACAGTATATATGACTCCTTACTTAAAGTTTATATGAAAATTATAACCAAAATCTTAGATCTCATAGATTTCAAAAAAATAATTTTACAAACACTATGCTATATTCGTTTCGGAAAAAGAAGAGGGAGTTTGGAGAAGTATTTTTATTACTACCTAATTTCATTGGGAACTTTCACTAAATATATTCAAAAGTAAAATATTTTCGAGTTATTTTTTATAATCCATTTTAAATAATCTTTCTTATGAAAATTACCGAGTAAAACAGATATGTTTTAACATTTTGAGAGTATCTGGTTAAGAAATACTTTTGGAAATTATTATTCGATGGTTTCTTATTGTTGGTAATCGTGTACTGAAATATAAATAATAAAAAAAGTGGAAACTTTTTGTGTGTAATCTTTGTAACCAAATATTAATTAGGTACATACAGAAAAATATATTAGCCTTATTTTTATGAAGTAGCATAGTAAATATTTTTCGCAATTCTTTTACTTTTTACAATATCTGCCTTTAAAATATCGTACTTTTAAAAATATTAGTATTCTGACTGCCATCTGATATAATTATCAATAACAATTATCTGCTGGTGCATTATTATTAACAATAAAAATATCTTCAATCAACATTGCCTAGATGTTACGTAAGTACCTATATAGTATATACTAATTCAAAAGGTCATGACAGCGGCATTAGATTAAAAAAATTTAATCAGTCGGTCACAGGTTCGCGAAACATCGTTTAAAATATTTTGTGGGAATTCTGCATAATTTGTATTTTTCGTGAGCAGGTAAAATTTGCAAGAATGTTATACAGCAGTAGAGAGAAGAATGATGATGTCCATTCACATGTCACAGTGCACAAAGAATCGTTTACCCGAAAATATAAAGAATTCAGTAAAAATAAGGTTGCACATTCAATAAGATTTGTGTGACCATTAAATCTTATACGCTCAAGGGGAATTAAGTCGAATTTTGCACCGCAGTCAAATAGATGCATGGGAAATAAAAATCGGAAGTATTTCAAACCGTTTTAAAACGAAAGGACAATATTTTGTTACCTATTTGATATACCTAGTAAATAAAATAATTGAGAAAATAATGTTTCTACTGAGAGACAAGCATAGTTTTATATTTTATTTAACTTAGAGCTTACTTACTTGTAGATTTATCAGAATTTTGGCGTGAATAACGTCAAATGTCTCATACTGGGGTGACATTTTAGAAATATTAGATGCAACGGAAATAGTCGGAAGTGGTTGACATGTGAATCAAAACAGCATGTATATGTTAGTCTCAGACACAGTAAGCCATGCGGAAAAGTACGAGTCTATACCGGCAGGTACAAACTCCAAGCTTCAGGTTCGAATCCCGAAGGCTTTTAATATTTTATTTTCATAATGAATATATATTGATATTGGATAACAATTTAAAATATAAAAAAAAAATTGCAATTATTTTATTTATTATATTTTACGAACATTTGGATTTTATAAGATAAATGAAAGCGGATGTATTTTTTTCTATGACAACGAATACAATTATTTGTGTTTAATGGTATTAACATCATCTGTGTACCTATACTCGCGATACAGACGTAGGTAGCAGGTACCGATTTTTTCAGTAATTATATTTTTGAAATGTCATAATAGTCATCAAATCTTGCAAAAAATCCTTTTAAATACAATAATATACTAGATAAAATAATATGTATTATCAACATAAGATAATAATGGTAGGTATTGTTTTATATATTCGCTACTGGGAGACCATAAGACATAACACAATAATATTATCAACTCTCACAATCTCGTTTCTAGATAGATAGTTTGTATACAATAGACGTTTGACAGCTTAGGTCATTAAGGTCAAATTTTACATTTTTTTTTCAAAACAATAAATAAAAAATACTTATAATAGCTTAGAAAATTAGACCAAATTTCTGCATTATTGGAAACCGAATACTTACACAAAACAAAATATGTAAAATTCCCACAGGCATAATATTTGCAATAAAAGACTAATTTTTTGCTTGAATACGTAATATGGAAGTAATTTGATACTGGTCGATACTCACTGCCGGTGTTACGCAAAGAAAGTTATCCGTCAAAAATGAACTGAAGCAAAAAGTAACCAATTTATTCCCATTCATTCTCTTAAGGCTTAATATGAAAAAAAACATCAAGTGCAGGTATTTAAAAGTCTGTCTTTTGAAAAATTAAACGAAATTCAATTATCAACATCCATCTACCTGTAAGAGGTTGTATAATATAATAAGATTTCTAAGATAGACAACCTCTCTAACGAACAAATATTTATTATGTAACCGAATCTTTCTTCAATTCAATAGTTAGGTGCCGGTGTATCAGGCAAGCTGTGGGAAGGAACTTCCTGTGTGTTTGCATTGCATGACCTTTTACAGGTCTTCGAGTACCTGTGACCTTACATCCTTCCTGTGAGAGATTTAGATCAAACATTTCAAATAACCATTTTTAAACGGCTTAATAAAAACCGTTACATATTTATGACATTTAGAGATCAAGTAATCTTTAAAAAACATCAATTTATAAATTCACGGTATATTTAGGTGTTGACTGGAACTCTTTCACTCAACGATTTAGGGAAGAAAATTACATTTATCATAATTACTAATGT
Source organism: Mongoloraphidia duomilia (assembly GCA_039654895.1). NCBI lineage: Eukaryota > Metazoa > Arthropoda > Insecta > Raphidioptera > Raphidiidae > Mongoloraphidia > Mongoloraphidia duomilia. The sequence goes on from CM077522.1 coordinate 32,742,145, forward strand.
ATAAAACTGTAATGCCACCTCTGTCTGGAATTTCGTTTTCTTACGGGGTTTTCAAGGCTTCCAGCGAGTTTTTTTCAAATTTGAAGTAGGTAAGTCATAATTTTGCTCTAATATTGCACCATTTTACTCTGTTAACAAAAAATTTTGCTCGGCATTAGCAAGAAAGATATTTAGAAAACTAATATGGGAGGGGCTAACTTAACGACGCCCCCCCCACTCAATAATTAAGAGCTTTCATTATGGATCTCGATTCGTTATATTTTGCACCATTTTGCTCCGCAATGAAAAATTATTGCTCCAATAGTGGAAGAGAAATAGGAATTCCCAAAAATCTCAAATAGCCCCCCGACTAATTATTTTCGAACATTTTTTGTACCATTTGATTAATAGGCGTGATTTGTTAGAATGTGGTATGTGTGGTATGGTGCAAAATATAATGGTACAAAAAAAATCGAAAAAAAGCAGTGGGGGGGTATAAGAGATTTTTTGGGGCTTCCTATTTCTCTCTCACTACTGGAGGAAACATTTTTCATTGTGGAACAAAATGGTGCAAAATATAACGAATCGAAATCCATAGTCCCTCCCATTTAGTTTTCCAAATATCTTTCCTGCTAATGCGGAGCAAAATTTTTTGTTAACGGAGCAAAATGGTGCAATATTAGAGCAAAATTATGACATACTTCAAATTTGAAAAACTCTCTGGGGGAGGGGCTACCTTAACGAAGCCGGTTTTTAAATAATTTGTACGATATCTAGATGAAAGAACGTGTTTTTAGAATTTTTATCCACTGTAGTCGAGTAGATAGGTTTACCCTCAAAACCGACACAAACTTGAGCGAATATACGAGCAAAATCAACATTAACGCGAGCAAGGCTTCGAGCAAAAGTTTTTTATATGCGAGTTGTAGATTATTATAACTCCATATTATAAACTTTTAAAATTTCATTAAAAAAATTATAGAAAAGAGTATGAATGTCGCTGTTTAAATAATATCATATAGCTCTTTTATTACATTATAATATTATACACCTATAGTCTCTAAGACTGATTTTGCAACTACACCCAGATAACCCTGGCAATTTGTGGTCTTAAAAAATAATGATCTTAAAATGGTGACAATTTTAATGACAAATACTAATTTAGATAAAAATAAACAATACTTTTGAAGTCTAAATTTACATTCGTATTTTGTTAATTATCTGATTTCCAATTATATTTGTTTTAAGTAAAACAGTTATTAATTTAGAAAAAAACAACAAAAATAAAATGTAGGAATGGTTTTTTAAACTATCTGGGACAAATGGTATTTTATACGATTTCACAAAATCTTGCTCATTTATTTATTTGAAGGGTATCAATTTTTGATGTAACATCGTTACTTCTATAAGGGGGATGCAAATCTCTGTATGGGCCGGGACATGGGAAACGCGGGTGAAGGTCGCCGGGGTTGATTTGTTGTTTATAAAGGTGATGAGAATGACCGTTCCTAACTGAAGAGGGGAAGCTGCTTCGATACCAGTTTCAGCACCTGGGCTTAAATTCATGTTATTTCTTATGTGAATTCTTGTTAACAATCATTTCGATGAGAAAATTAAAACTTAATAAAATTGCAACATAAAGGTTAAAACCGGTGAACCAAATTCGGTGTTATAGAAAACAATTTTTTGCTTATATATTTTTTTTTTTTGAGAAATATTATACTTTTTAGTAGGTCTCTGATCTTCTAGTACATATCATGGAAACTTTTCTGTGCTATGCTAAAATTTAACAAAGCTAAACCATTTTGACGGATGCATTGAGAAACTTAAAAATAATAAAAAATTGTTTAGCTCCTAAGGAATTATTTCAAATATAAATTTTAAAGTTTACCTATATAATATTATGTCATCATTAATTTATGTAAAATCGGCCCAATAGGACTAATTTTCTAAAATTATCAAAATAAATATTTGCGATGCAGGAAATATTTACAGTGCATAATTTGATGCAGGTGTTGTAATCTAGAAAATGAATACCTACTTTAAAAATTAAATTTGTTAGTTCATAAACTAAAGGTCACATAAACGATACAATATATTATAAATATAATACATGGCAAGTATGTTTATTGTATCATTATTTAAGACCACCAACTGCCAGGGTTAACATTTAGGTCTTTTATCAATTCATAGATTCAATAATTTTTTATAATAAATTAAAAATTTAATGATATTTTCACCAGTTCTTAGATTAGAACCTGGAAACTTGAGGTATGTTTCTCAACTATCCATAGATTTAAAGAAATTCTGTATTCTCTGTAGGTAATACATTTTTTAACAAATACATTATTTTGTCGACAGGGTTTTCACTGCAATCGATGTTTTTGGTATTGATTTCAGTTAGTAAACGGCATTTAACTGAGAAAAGAATCTAGGTGCACCCTTGCTTTATTGTAGACAGTATACTCTCGGAGGGTTAGTTTACTGACGGACCAGCCAAGTGGTCCACCGACAGTGTCCCGTGTGATCTGTCTGGGACGTTTTCTCACACACCGGATGTTGTGTGAACAGTTGAATGTCGCACGGTAGTCGGTAGGTACCCATGTAGGTATAGATGTGAACTTGTATAATATGTGTGACCCTCTGCTCTCGTCTCTTTACGTGTATGGGACAAAGTGCTCTAAATATTAATATATTGTGGCCATTCAAATGCATTTAATAACAGATAAGTTGAGGAATTTTAAACTGAAATTAGGGGAGGTTCTACGTTCTTTAGCGTGTTCTTCAATTTCAATAAAGATGCATTAAAATTAAATGTCTTAATTATTGTCTATTGAATTAAAAAATTATTCAGTTGGGAAAAATGTTTAATTATGCATCTGATGTGACCAACAAGTTTCGGGTCACAAAAACAGATTATATGTAGCATGTTATTGTTAGTAATATAATAAATTTTTATTATTATTATTATTTAGTTTTTAAAGCTCCGTTTACAGTCGTGCATGAACTCAATAACAAAGATGGAATAATAATGTTTGTCACACTCACATACACCGTAGAATGAATGAGAATGAAACCTCAAAAACAGAACAACCAATTGTTTTATTCATTTAAGTATACAAAACACAGTGATCTGACCAGAAATTTTTTTATGGAAAAGTTATAAAAATTCATATTTTCTCGGCATTTTTCATTCATTAAAAGTAGATACCTGTTGCTTTTATTAAAAAAATAAATTTCTCTAAAAACAATGAATTATTTGATTGAAGCACTATAGCTGTAATAGACTACAGAAGTAGGCGGTCCTAATTTGAGCGTGAAATTTAAAGTGGAGAGTCGATTAGCGTTTAAAAATGTATGGGGTTTAACGGTGTATTTATTATTTTCTTAAAACACATTTCTTACCAAAACAATGACTGTTTCATAAAAATAATTAATAAATCCCGTCATTATTGGCCACAAAACTTTATTATTTCGTGTGAAATAATTTTTTATTTGAAATTAAAAATTTATGAAAAATGAACGTCCTAACTTGATTCAGCCAGTGACGTTTATTCTAACCTTCGTTGACATTTGTCGAGGTATAATTTAAGCAATTACCTATAATTAAAAATTGAATTTGTTCTTTCTATTTGGAGTTGAAAAAGTGATCTGAAGTTGTCTGAGCTACGCTATAGATCAAAGGAGGGCAAGCTAAAAGGATAAAAGAAATGTTTTTAGGTATTGGATATATAGGTATTGTTTTAGATTTTTCCTCAGTCGGAAATTTAAACTTTTTGCAGTCATAATTTTCATTATAACTGCAGTCAAGTACAAAACACCATCCCATAACAAATTGCTTTAATTATTAACGACGACGTGTTTATGTCAGTAGAATGAATGAAATTTGACAGTTGTGTCGTGTCAATGGGTGAACGTACGTTTAACGCAGATTCTAGTTACAAGAAGACAGTTGCGACTCCGCCACGGCTTCTTTTCCTAATCTATTAAATAACACTTTCCAAAATTTTCTTTACATACAGAAAATACGTAGGTAGGTACCTATATTTTAGTATTATGTAAATATAATGGAAAAAAATAAAATAAATATTGCTGGCTACAGACGTTACAGTCTGAATATAGATATAGTATAAGTGGAACATAAAAAAACTAAAATTCAAGCGATCAAGGTTTTCGCAAAATAATATTAAAAATTATTATTTGATAATAATGATGACATCACCACATTTTAAAGGTAAAATAATGTTTGTGATAAAACAGTCATGTTTATACGTGGATAGGTGTTTGCGTATTGAACTTTATGGAATATTGTTGTATAAGAACTTAACACATTGTTCGCTGATAACATCTCTAACAAATGGCGAATAAAATACGTGCGATAAAAAGTGTAAAAAACAAGATTTCTAACTGGTATTCCTTATATCAGAGACTGTCAAACTATAAACCTAAGTTCAGAATTAACTCTGCCAACATGACTTGTTTTATCAGCCTTCTCCTACGGCACGCTTTTTGAAAAATTTATTTTTAATTTTCAATGAGTACCTACCTATTAGTATTAACAATTTTAATTTTTTTTTTCGAAAAAAAATAAATAACAGTCAATTCTTTTTAAAAGTAACACTTTTTTCCATATTTCCAAATTCGAGATAACAGATAATAAAGCGAATCGATCCACAGAAATTGTATTTACAAAAATCTCTCGCATATAACGCGGTTTATTTCATTATACAAGGTGATTCTGTAATGAGTACCATAAATGATACAGGATGTACCTACTGTCAAAATAATACGAAAACCAAGAATAACTTTTTTTACAAAAGTGCTTCCCTAACAAGATACAGGGTGTTAAAGGGTCGATTTGGAGAACACTTATTTGCTCGTATCTTTTAACTGGGTTGAACAATTTAATTCATTTTTGGGTAGACATCTACTACATAATAAGGACCGTAAACGGACAAAATTTTGTTGCATTTGAACAACCCAGTGGCGTAGAATTGGGGGTCATGTTCCAAGGGAGGACACTTTGAAAACTTACTTTAATTTTATTTTTACTAATTTTTATTTTTTTGTTAATGAAACTTTATTACCTAAATGTATTCGACTTTAAGTATTTCATTTGTTTGTTAATAAAACTTTTTCTGTGATAACTTTGCAGCCTGGTATTTCACATAGTGACACGCAAGTCAGAATATCTCGGAAACGGACGCTTCTGGGCAAATGAAACAAGTGTACCTTTTTTATTGTATTTGAACCAATAATACTAAAAAAACAAAGAAAAATGGAAAAAACCCAACAGCAACTTTTTTTGGGGAGAAAAAGTGTCACATGACCCCCAATTCAACGCCACTGGGTTGTTCAAATGCAACAAAATTTTGTCCGTTTACGGTCCTTATTATGTAGTAGATGTCTACCAAAAATAAATTAAATTGTTCAACCCAGTTAAAAGATACGAGCAAATAAGTGTTCTCCAAATCGACCCTTTAACACCCTGTATCTTGTTAGGGAAGCACTTTTGGAAAAAAAGTTATTCTTGGTTTTCGTATTATTTTGACAGTAGGTACATCCTGCATCATTTATGGTACTCATTACAGAATCACCTTGTATTTCGGTTTACAATGTTTCACCCCTGCATGCGTGAACTCAACTTACAGCGCAAAGCGTAGAAATGTTGTACAGTTACAAAAAAATGATGCCTAAAAAAATATATATTTTTCTTTCTCTTATAGGCTTGCGCAATACAGTTCCAAAGATGAAATGAATATGGAGGTTTCCTTAATTGTTGAGCGGAACTATAAATCGCGGAACAATCTAGTTTTATTGTTTCACTTGCACCTTTAACACCTTGGTGTTAAGGGAAAGAATCTTTCCTAACCTTTCTTTAGTTCTAAATCACAAGTTCACGAATATGTCCTTCAGCTATAAAGCGTCGAGTTTAACCGAACGCGATGCAGTGGTTATGCACTTTTTCACGAGAGCGAACAAACACATAATATAGTGCCGTTTTGACGACCGAGCTTGTGATAAAATCGGAACTATATGGACATGGTAAGATGCATTCTAGAAAAAGATAAGAAACGTCTCTGACAGAGAACATAGCTCCTGGAACTATACAGGTCATGAACTAACGACATCTACTTTCTCTGTTAAGGACTTCATAATTTTGCAAAACGAACAGTTTGATAGTTTCTTGTATGCAGCATTACTGATAGGCAGAACGCATTAATTAATTGATAATCGATCAATTGGTCTTGTCTAGAAATTTATTATTTTACTGTATCTACAATATAACTTTCTCTCTTTTAAACAACAGGTCTTGAAGGCAGGTGACTTAACTCAAAGATTTAAATTTATCTTTAAAAGATAACACAACTCACAACAAGTGGATTTCACTATATCATACTTGTTTTTTGTTGCATATATAAATGATTAATAAAATATATTATGTTGCAAGTTGTAACTAATAACGTTTAAAGGTGTTTAATACAATGGAAAGTATTATAAATTATTAATGTGGTACATTTGACTATAGTAGTCTATGGAAAATAACATCTAGAAAATGCAATTTTTATTTTCTAAGAATTAGGTTAACAAAGTTTAACAATTTTGTAGGAATGTTGAACGCATTTTTATAATCTGAATTAATAGCCTCTAAATTCATGGTCGATACAGTGAGCGAGAAAGTCATTGTGATGGATCCGTAGTGCCGTACCTATACCATTTATTTTCATGATAATCTTAATGTCGCATATATCTTCAAAATCTAAATTGAATCGAAGACTATTACAGGTTTATTGAAAATCAGCCGTTTTTGCGATTTACTACCGGTTCGTCGAAATTTTGAAACAAATTCCCCTTTCGTCGATCGGTCTTTAGAAACCTTCGTTAATATCATTAATAATTCCCGTTTCGACTATACTTACCTGTTTTAAACAACATACTAATTATAATGACGAATATAGCCTAGTAGCTGCGCGTCTTATTAAAATAAAAAAAAAAAAAATCCCGTTTCGTCGACTCATTTACCTATACCTATCAAATCAAAAATAGGTCAAGCAAAAACAGCGTTCTACGATCTTAAAAAGCTACTGTCCAACAATAAATTAAACAAAAAACTAAGATGAGGTGATTAAAAATTTAAACGCGTTTGAAATGTGATGTTATCGGCGAATGTTAAATATTATGTGACTAATGATAAAGTGATGCAAATAATGCAAGAACAGAAAAATTTAGTAAATGTTGTCAAAAATAGACAGTGCTCATATAATGCGGTCACAAAAATATAACCTACAGTAAGTTATACTAATGGAAAAATGGAAAATTAGAGCAGAAAAGACCCAGAGGTAGAAAAAGAATATTGTGGCTAGATCACAAAATGGACGGGATTAAATTTCATTAGCCTCATCCGTACTGTCCAGGACAGGGCTAAATAGAATGAAGCGGTCTCCAACGTCCTCTAGGGGATATGGAACTCATCATCAGCACAGTATAGTTATAGTAACCATACCCGAGATATTATAAAATCACAGATTTTCTTTTGATTCAATAACTTCAAATAAATATTTATCTTTTTAAAACCAAATAGAAAATTTATATGTTTAATCACCAAGTTTTCAAAGTAAACTAAAAACTGAAATTTGTATAAAATTGAAATTAACATGATTGCATAAATAAGGTACATTAGATAGTTATATAATAAACAAAAATCTATAAAAATAGGGCTGGGAAATCATCAACATCGACAAAACAGGTAAAATTGATGAATCGACGAAACGGTCAATCGACAAAACGGGAATTTACCGTTTTTGCATAATGCCCGAACAAACAAGACGACAAAATTACAATAGTTGTCTAAAAATAAATACCTAATATATTTTTTATAGATATAAACAGAGGTAAGCGGAAATTTTGTTTTGTAAACTGTTACCTAATCATAATTCGTTAAAAAAAAAAACAGAACCATGGAATGCTTTTTTTCGCAACTTTTCGAATATAAAGAAGCAGCAGTGAAGTAATCAAAATTTCCAGACTTTAAAACTATCCAGGATAATAGAGATTCAATGGTATATTAAATAGTAACATATCGTTATAAAATTTACCTAATTTGCAATTTAAAACGCCATAATCTTGAAATATGATTCATCAGTATATACTTTGTATATTTTTATTGATCCCTGCTGCATACACAAAGCAAGAAACTCTTTTTATTAAACGTGCAAGAAAAAAAATCCAGCTGTGAATATGTTAAACAATATAATATACCTGTACAATGTTAACGAAAACAATAAAATAATTCATTGACTATACAATCGATGGACATTTAAATACTAAATATTGATAGCCGTACTTTGTATGAGTGCTGTGTGGCATAATGAATGTAATGGCAGGTATTGGGTTACAGGTGTCAGGAAGAAGGCGATATAACCTCTGGCACACAAATGAAATGCCTGTCAATACAAAGAAAATATAAATGCAAAAACACATCTGCGCTGATTGACCACAGACTGTCACAAAAATAGAGTTACCGGCATAATGCAATACAGCCAAAGCTGGGCCCGTATTACCATTCTACTATAGGGTATTTGCATGGAATTTTTTTAAGTGAAACTTTTTAGACTCGTTTTTTCCGTTCGGTTACGTATATCGAAGTCACGTCACGTCCAATCGAAGAATCGCGTATATATCCCAACATTATTACAGAACACTGCGTTATTTTTAATTTATTTATTTATTGTAGATTATAGACGCGTCGACATCTCAGGTCATGAGCGTCTTTCAACTACACTAAATAACAACTAAATTAAAACTAAATAACATCACAAAACATCCATGAGCGCAGGTGGGATTCGAACCCACGACAGTCTAGTCTGAAGGAACACTGCGTCATCCTAAACAGACAACTAGGTTTATCATAAATATAGCAGTACACACAACAGGATGCGTGGCGTAGGGGTATCGCAGCTGCTTTATACGCTGCAGTACGTCGCTAGTTCGAACCCGGGCGACACCATTAATTTTTGTTTCTGTGTAATATTATTCAACTTGATGTTTATTTATATTTTTTTCTATTTTGATTACTTATATTAATTTCTCTATTTATTTCTTATTAACTTTTTTAATATTTTACTATCATAGTCAAGTGTCAAACTTAGAGAGGTGTGCACTTTTAGCTTTGCAGAGTTTAAACCACGTAAATAAAATTATATACTTTCGGCGATTTCGGGTTAAAAGCGTTTAGGGTTATGACAAAAAGTTTTATTTGCACCGTGGTTTCATAAAACTGTACTCTAGTTTTTGTGTAATATTAATAGAATTTAAAGCTCGATTACAGCAATAAATTCAGAACAGAATGACCTCTGATTGACTTCATTCTGATTTCTAATAAATTCACACATATATTGAGGTATGTAAGCCCCGCCGCTAAAAAGAGTTTTTGTTCGTACCGAGTCTCGATGTCATAATCTATATATATAAAACAGTTCCGTTACTGACTGACTGACTGACTGACTGACTGACTGATTGACTGACAGACAACGCCCAGGTCAAACCGCTAAAGATATAAACTTGAAATTTGGACAGTAGGTTCCTTTTGTGACATAGGCACCCACTAAGAAAGGATTTTTCGAACTTCAACCCCTAAAGGGGTTAAACAGGGGATGGAAGTTGATATGGAAATTCGTCATTTTTGAAGTTAGAAGCATGAAATTTTGTACTTGGGTGTCTTATATAACGTAGGTGAGCACTAAGAATTTTTTTTTGAAAATTCATCCCCTAAGGGGGTTAAAAAGGGGATGAAAGTTTGTATGAAAGTTCGTCATTTTTGATGTTAGAAGCATGAAATTTTGCACAGGAGTTCCTTATATAACGTAGGTGAGCAATAAGAAAGGATTTTTAAAAATTCATCCCCTAAGGGGGTTAAATAGGGGATGAACATTTGTATGGAAGTTAGTCATTTTTGAAGTTAGAAGAATGAAATTTTGCACATGAGTTCCTTATATAACGTAGGTGAGCAATAAGAAAGGATTTTTAAAAATTCATCCCCTAAGGGGGTTAAATAGGGGATGAAAGTTTGTATGGAACTTAGTCATTTTTGAAGTTAGAAGAATGAAATTTTGCACAGGAGTTCCTGATATAACGTAAGTGAGCAATAAAGGATTTTTAAAAATTCATCCCCTAAGGGGGTTAAATAGGGGATGAAAATTTGTATGGAAGTTATTTTTGAAGCGAGTGAGTAATGTATTAATAAAATTTGAGCGTGTAAACATCACCAGCCCGGCATCGCTTCGCAGGAGGAAAATTTCTCGCGGGGGGGGACAATAAAACATAAATCGAAATATACGTGGGCAAAGCCACGGGTAACGGCTAGTTTTATATAATTATGGAGGGCGTGCGTTTATATTGTCTACTATACTATCTAAAAACCAAGAAACTAGCTGTTGAAAAGTATTGTTGCATTGCAAACTTATTTTCATGTTCATTATAAACTTCAAGTAAAATTTTTACATGTTACTTATTTGCAATTATTATACTCACAAATAAAATTGTGCTTGCCATGTTGCGTTTAAATGGAACGATTTAGACTATTAGAACGATTCGGTTCCGATTGTAACCAGTCGATTGTATTATAAATAACATAGCAATCAATTCTGATTATTTTGATCCATTATGTATGCTCCTTAACATAAAATTATATGTGTATATATCAGGATAGGCGCCTTCTGGTCATTAGTCCATCGTTTTATAAAAACTGAAGATGTACCTTTGTTATTGCTACTATTGAATTTCACTAGTGGTATGGCAAAAGACTCAATACACAAATGTTTACGTTTTTCAAATTTAAATAAAACTAGTTTTCGGTAGGTCACCTTATTTAAATGGTTTAAGTCTATATAGGGGATAGTAGTTTGATGAATTTCTTATTTATTTATTGCAGATTATAGACACGTCGACAACGTAGGTCATTAGCGTCTTAATTATATCAAATAACATATTACTAAAACTAAATGACATCACAAAACATCCATGAGAGAGGTGGGATTCGAACCCACCACAGCTGTTGTCTGATGGGTTTCCAGACTACAATATATTTCAGCAATAATTCAATTTTTTCGTCTTGAAGTTGAGGTTTAAATAAATCCCATCATCATACTATAAATTAAAATAATATTCCCATCTTTAATCAAGATAAATTTCAAATTTTTGTCATAAAAGCTCGTAGGTAATTACACACTTTAAAATATTCAATAATTGTCGTAAAAAAACGAAAAGAGCTTATTTCACACAGAGTTAACTTAGATTTTTTTCCCTAAAAATCAAACATTTTCAATTTTTAATACTCACAATTTCTCAAAAATAGCTCAAAAAGGACCGCTAATTTCTTTTTTCAAATGACAAGCAGTCAAAGTTCTTACCTTCAAAAGATAATAATTATGATTTACACCTAAGTAATACATATTTATTTATGTCAAAATTTACCATGTTTTTAGAGTTCTAGTAAAAAATTATATATGTTTAATAAACGGACATCACAAGTTTGCGGTTATTTGCCAAAGTTTGGTGTTTGAAACGACCGAATAAAAAATATGTCACGGGGTGGATGCCAACGCGATTTGAGCGATGGTAATCAGAACGATCGAGTAAGCGACGAACCGCTGAACGGACGGTGTTTGACCTGAACGTCTTCGGCGCAATGGGCTGCTGTAGTTGGTTGGCGCACAGAAAATGTGTATGCGTGTGTATCCGTGTGTGTGTTTGTTTGTGTTTTGTTTTGTATAATGAGAAGACAGGTGGCGGCACCTGTTGCCTGACCCGTTACCTGACTGCTTTAGGCATATCTTATGTTCTACAGGTACACGTACAAAAGTAATGGGTATGGACAGTCAATCAATACCTTGTCAATTGTATACAAATAACGATAGTTTTATAGGATGTTCGCCCACGTTCTAAGCATAATGTAATAAGTGGATACAATCATTTATCAATAAGAAAATGCCACACGCAGACAAAGTTTGTTGGATTGTTTATAAATTTATCTGTAAGAATATAATATAGCTTTGTAAATAAGCGATGATTTTTTTGTGTGTTTCCTGTTACATCTAAAATGTCACGGCAATTTTTTTTTATTGTCAAACGAGTGACGACCGATCAGTTTTTATAAATCTGTGGTGTTCAATAGGAATTTATTCGCTGACCAGACGTCAAATATTTATACAAAAAATGGACTTAGATAATTGACTTTCAGCAGCTTAAAATAGCGAAGGCGTCAATATAATATAATATATCCACTCGTGTAAATAAATAATGTCACAATTTTTTTTTAATTTAAGATTTACTTTTATTTTTGACATAAGTATCATGATTATTTATAAAATTTCTCTTAAGCCATGGAAATAAAAGTAGTATAATCCAAAGCTTACTGAGAATATTACACTATTTTGAAATGTCAAAAAATTGACTTTTAAAATTATGAAATCTATAATAAAACGAATTTTTCCTGGGACGAGACGCAGCTAGCTTGATTTTTTGCCCCCCAAAACCCCTTTTCAGTAAACTTGATCTAAATCGTTTTATTCCTATTTTTTTTATGTTTGTTACCTCAGAACTCCGTCATTTATAAACCGATTTGGAATTTTTTTTTATTTGAAAGGATATACTTTCAGAATGGTCCCATAGAAATTTCATCAAAATCGGTTCAGTAGTTCGGCTGATTTTAATAAAAGTTAGTAACGGCGTGTGATTCCTTAAGGTAAATGTCACTTTTTGACACATCAGACAGCGTAAGAAAATCGGATTAATAAAAGTGAATAACGGCGTGTGATTCCTTTAAGGTAAATGTCACTTTTTGACACTGAAAAATAAAAAATAAAAAACTTTTTAACAAAAAAAACCTACTTCAAAAAGCCACTAAAAAGAGGAAAATAAAAACTCAGGTCGCAGTGCCAAAACCCTGCCGACAATATAGTGTATTTGCTAATACAGGCATTGTGCTGTTATTATGTGAACATAAGTTTATTCCTATCAGCGATTCATTAATTTTTGAGTCGGTAATTTTTATGTCGGTATTTTTTAACTCGAGGTCATTCCAATTTACTATACCCTCGCTAAAGAAGTACCTATAACTATATACAAATTGAAAATTGAATTCCGCCCGGAATTTTTAAAAACATATCACCGACAGTGCTATCTCTATATTATATTCAAACGAAAAATAGATTTTATAAATAGACGTCCAAAAAATAGCTAAAACATCATCACAATATTTTGATATAAGCGATCAAAATGACAAAATTCATGAATAGCAATTACAAATCTAAAGAAATAAAACATCCCTTCGCGGTATGTTTTTTCAAATAAATTTCGAACTGCAGTTATATTGAAAATGTACAATAAAGAGGGCTCAAGAATGGCCGAGCGTGTAGCGGTGCTGTTGTTTACATGGCGTTGCTATGGTTCCTCTATTACTAGTCCCCAGTTCCTGGGTTCTAGCCCGAAAGCTGGTGAAAGTATCAATTGGATTTTCAATTTATAATTAAAAAAAAATATAATAAATTGAAAATATGAATTGGTGCTAGGCCCAAATAACCTTAGCTGTTGGTGGTCTTTAAAATATACATATATTTACATATATACATATATTTTTTACAATAAAGAATTCTGGATACCGCGAAGTTAAATTTTACAAGGTATTACGTAACGATCAATGTTTTTTTATATCAATATACATAATAATTATATTATATGAAAATAGGAGACGCTCATCATATGGCATGGAAGCCCGACTTTGATATCCGAAATATATGCCCCGTATTCATATCGACGTTTCAGATTTATATTTTGACAGTAACATGTCGCTATCTTATGTAATAATCGATGCAACAGAATCAGAATTGGTGCTGTGAATACTGGCGCCTGCTGGAACCTAGCATCTTGCGTGTTATCCCGTGAGAATCTTCAAGGACTCTCAATATACTATATTATAGTGGTTAATATTATGTATTACAGACAATGAATATTATACACCTTTGACTGAAATATGTGTTGTGACAATAGCAGAAGGTTGTGGTATTTATTAAACATAGACCGACAGGTGGATTGGAAACATACATACATAGTTAATAGGTACTGCGATCTGATAGAATCACGAATATTTATACAAATTCACAGGTAGATTTCTAAAAAGGTGATACGGAGTTGTTTTAGCACCTTTGCACGCCTTTTTCACGATTACATTTAATAGGTATGTAGGCTGCAATTTAATTTTTTAAAGTAATGCTTTTGTTTAGTTTTAAATGGTTCAGAGGCAATTAAGTGATATAGGTACAAGAAGTCTAAATCAATAAATTATCATATCTTGAAAAGATAAGTCGATAATATTTTTGTCAAATCCGGGTTGGTGTCTTGTCTTTGTCTATGTGAATTTTTCTACGTTTTTGGTATTAATCGTGAAAAACCGCTAATGCCCTCAGTTGTCGAGTGTCTATAATCTACAATCTAATCCCAGAGGAAATATATTCATAAAAAAAGTATTATTTATTGTAGGTAGTTACGGCGTTGAGTGAATCAACGGTTACGGTACCGCCTTGGTTTCATCTTCCACGGTTATTAACAAATATTAAATGTATATTCTAAACGACAATAAATTATTAGAAAATGCTACAAAATTTTGCACACTACACTATTGTTTATTTTTCTCTATTTACTTCTTATATTGTACAGTGTACACAGAGAAAAGGGAGAACAGCAAAGAAAAATAAAGATATTTAAACATACAGAAAACCGAAAACAATTAAAAAATTAGACAAACCGATGTAAAAATAACATTGATTATCATAAAATTGTTAATTATTATTGTTAATTGTTGTACCCATGCTCTGTTACCATGTAATTGTATACTCACCTTACATAACATATGTATACCCACTTTACGTAACATATTATTGTATTTCATACCAAGTTGTATTATGTGCTAATGACCATATTGTAGTCGAAGCACTTTTTTTTTCTAAATAAAAAAAACAACATTGATTATCGTATTATTTGACAAACAGATAATTTGATTTAACGGCCAATTGGCAAATCGAAATCAATTATATTTTCTGTTTTGTATTTGTAACCAAAATTCCAACTTTACACGATAACAAAATTGTTTTTGTTTAAAACCGGTTTTAAACACTTGCAGAGCTTTTTAAAAAGCTGATGACATTTAACTGTCGGTATATTATAAATCAGCAGTACTGAATATAACGTTGTTGTAACAAGATTAGAAAGATCACGTCACATACTATACTGGCACTCGGTTGCAATAAACTGCAATGACATTTTTTGCAGCTCTGTTGGTATCGCTTATCAGTGTGACGGATGACATTCCGACATGGTGTAATGGTGGAGTGTAATGCATTACAGTGCTTGTAATGACCCCGTCTACAAACTACAATACATGTTAGGTACGTACATATTATGTGATACAAGATTATAGCGGATGCTTAAAGAAATCAACACTCGGGAGGGTTAATGTATATTTTTTATATTAGAAATCATGTCCATCGTGATTATAATAAAATTAAGAAAAATCGCAGGATAGTGGACAAAATATTTGATTTATTAAATGTACAACGTTTCGTCTATAGATTTAGACTTTTTCAAGACATACATAAAAATAAATATTGTTATTTTTATGTATGTACTTGAAAAAGTCTAAATCTATAGACGAAACTTTGTACATTTAATAAATCAAATATTTTGTCCACTATCCTGCGATTTTTCTTAATTTTGTTGATGTATATCTCCACAAATCAAAATGGCTTATATGAAATCTCTTTTATCTGTATAGGTATACAGTTCTATTTCGTATAATGTTATTTCTACATGATCTGCGAAAAACGTGATAAGAAAATACATTTAGATATATCCTAAGTAAAAAACTCAAGAAAAAGTTCCCAAACTCTACTTTTTTTCAATTATATGGAACTATATAGGTACTCTGAATCTTTACACAGAAAAAAATGTATTTTTATTTACTGAACATAGTATCTCATTTTGATGTGCAAACTTTACACGACAGTAGTATTTGAAAACTGATGTGACGAAAAACCGAACACAAGATGTTTACACAAACTATGAGAGTGCTAATTGAAAGCGCGCGTGCGCGCGCGATGGTTGCACATGCTATGAGAGTAGTAATTAGATTCACATAAAGTTTTTTTCTCTCTTCAAGTGATATTTCTGATACGCAATATGTGTAGTGACAACTGACAAAAACTCGGGTCGCAGTGCCAAACCCTGCCGACAATATAGTGTATTTGCTAATACAGCCATTGTGGCATTATTATGTGAACAGTGAACTTAAGTTTGTTTTTCGACAAAAAAAAATTTAACCCCTTAATACATCCCTTAAAATAATTAAATTTTTCTAAATTTTTATATTAGACATGGATTTTATCAGTACAACATCTGCACCAAATTAAATACCCCCTTCCATAAGTAAATCCGTATCAACAAATTAGTGTTTTCATAAAATTTGAAAGTCCGGTCCTGTCGGGCCGATTTTATTAAAATTTTAGCAGCACCTTTTAATCTTTACTAAAGAGTTAAATTTCAATTTTGAAACGATTCTGACAAATTTTTCGGTATTTTTGGGCCCAAAAACTTTTTGGAACCCCTAAATACAACCCTGAAAATGGTCCGATCGGGCCCATTTTAAATAGGCTTCGTGCGGTGACGGATTCCAACGTGCCTACCAAATTTCGTTAAAATCAATTAACTCTTTCGAAAGTTATTGCCCGCACATATATATATATATATATATATATATATTATAGCAAAGGCTTTTGCTTCAAAAGACCCGAATTGAATCGGTTGCGCGGCTAGCTACCGACGGCGCGGGGTCATGGCTCGGAAAACAAAACTTATTATATAGTTACGATCGCACTTGTTTTGGGAAGCAGCCTCTAAAATTTAAATACAGGAAAAGCCCTTAATGGGCAATAAAAAACCCAACCACCTACCACTCGACACTTAGGACAACACAAAAAGTGAACGCACACAATGAATCGTGCGTCAAAATAATTTAATTTAAATTTGAAGTCACCTCTACACTAGTATCACCTAACCAGAGACGGACCTCGTTGGAAGATTACTTAGTGGGCCAGATACCGACCGAGAGATCAAAGGGCGCCAGAACTTATAGGGCCACACTGCGTAAGTCTCAGGTCGTCCAAACTGAGACGTAGAGAGTGGTCACAGTTAGGGATAATTCAAAAAGGATAACCACGTTGGCCAAAAGAGATCCGAAAAATATTCCGGAACAGAATCTAGAACCACAATTACAGTTATATTAAATCCCAGGCCTAACGCTGTTACTTCTTTAGCAAAATAAACAGAAAAAAAATCAGAGGTGATTTCTATGGCCAAAACCACACGATAAGTTAACATAAAATACTAACAAACGATAGATTCCGAACACAATATCGGGACACACAGTATTCGAGATACCAAAAAAATAAAAGCGGCACTGTAATCACAGGCCTCACGGAACTTCCAACAATCGAGACAAAAATCCTAATTCAATAGGCCTCGAAGCCTCATAAGAACCTACTTAAACAATCGCAAAACGCTAGCGTGACGTTAGCGAGCGATAGTGAAACGATAACCTAACAATAGCGAAATTCTCAACAAAAACTCTTCATAAATAATGAATCGATACGGAACGATAACGAATTTCACATAATTAATTTTTAACAATTATTTCACACTTAATCCGGGCCTGTACAGAAATTCCGGAGCCTGAAAAGAAAATACATAGCATACGAGAGACATAAACACTTTAAAATCGCGAGACTAGCGACGTGGAATTCAAACTTAATTCGTAATAAGATTCAAAATATTCCATAAAATTCCCAATGTAGTGCAAGAAATCCTACAGGAATACAATCGACGCAACATTAATCATTTTAATTCTGACGTAAATATCTAAAATTTACCCAGTACTACGCAAAGTGGTCGACATTCAGAAATGTAAAATGTTCATAAAATATTAGATTTGATCCCACTGAAATAAACACTTGATAATATTCTGGGATACTTTATGCGTCGTCACTTATGGTAGCGAATATTAAAAATTTCGGAATAATTGCACAATCTTCAAAATTTCTGGAATAAATTAAATTATTCCCGTATTCCAGAATCAACACAACCACACGGAAATCCAAAAGCAGCAACTTATAATCCCTACTAGGAGAAGCGCTTGGCTCCTTTATGGTTTATGGTTTGCACGGTAAGCTAACTATATCCAATAACAACAATCCAACAATGGAAATACGGAAGATAAATCAATTTTCGGGAATTAGGAAAACTAGGAAGGTCGACCAATACAGGAATCGAAGCAGGAAACAACGCAGAATCCAAACTCCAAACCAAAAACAATATAGCTCCAAAACGAAAAGCACAAATCCAACTCCAAAATCCCAAAATAAAAAGTCTTTTATTCGCTAGAATATTCAATCATTTTATTTTAATTCTTTTAACAGCTCGATGTGCCTGATACGGTCGCCAGACCTCGTCTCCTGTTCTTTTTCGAGTCATAACATCGCCAAAGACATACCATATCTGACGAAATCAAAACGACAAGTACGTACGTTCGCTCACCTCTGTCAACCGACCACCGTAGCCTTATCTCACTCATCAGCATCCATCCTACATGGTGTCTCGCGCTCTCTCCGACACATCGAGTGTCTTTTTTTTTTGAATATTTATTAATTTCATTTATTCAAATAATATTTTCTACTAGCGGTACCCGCGTATAATATGGTACTTTTTACGTGAATAAAATTTTCAAATATTTTTTTTTTAAATAATGCCGCTATTTACTGGATGTGCCAGAGGGCTAATTGCCCCCCTAAATACGACTAAAATTAGCCCCCTATATTATATATATAAATATGTATATAAATATATACATATATATATATACATATATATATATATATATAAACAAATTCAAAAATGGTGCCAAAGTGTTCAGGAGGCTATGAAACGTCGAGAAATTTTGGTCTGACCCCTAGGTCCCGCCATCCGACCGACGCCAATAGTGTATGTGCCATATGGCAAATACACTAATTAATAGATATTAGAGACAAATCATTAATGAATACTGAATAGTATATTGCATCACAAGAGACGAAACAGAGCGCTTGTAACTAGTGTGAAGTTTGCTGCCCAAGCACACACGCATTTGCTGTGTTTCGTTCCGACCAAATGCACATTATTTTTCACAACAACTCTATTGACAATATTCGATTTGACGTAGTACCTGCAATTTGGGCGCACAAAAAACCTCAAAATATTAGATCTGTCAGATTCATGTGAAATTTATGTGGGGTTATGTCTGTCATTTTGACGTTTCCGAGTATTATAATATGCGAATTGAAGTTGGCGACTAATTTAAGTTCTTTGTATATTGCTGAAGCTTGGTCGTAAAGTAGACAATATTATTGACCGATAGTAACAAACCACTAGAGAGTAGTGTAGTTGTACAGTGTAATCGTTAACAACAATGTTTTGTACTCAGTACATTATGTATTGTGAAAATAAAAACTATACTTGATGCTATCTCGTATAATATGCTAAAAACTTTTTTTATTTTTAATACAACAATCGCCTTAATACAAAGTCTATTGAAATTTTTAGAATTTAAATTTGTTTTATTTTTTATAACATTTAAGAAAATAAAAATATAGGTATTTGTTTCCCAACGACAACCATATACAAACATTATGGAAGTTCAAAGAGGGCAGTGTAGCCTAATGGATAGTGTACTTGGTTCCGCAGCCTCTAGACTAGACTGTCGTGGGTTCGAATCCCACCTGCGCTCATGGATGTTTTGTGATGTTATTTAGTTTTAAGAAAGTTTTTATTTAGTGTAGTTGAAAGACACTAATGATGTCGACGCGTCTATAATCTACAAAAAATAGACAAAACGTTCAAAATCTGTAAAAAATTTCAATACATGAAAATTGCACATGTAGAATTTTATTGAAATAAGAAACGAGTTGTTGATTTTTTAAATCCATTACGAGTATATAAATTGAACTTCATTATTAGTGTAAATGTTTCCTTTTTTACAAGATATATATATTTATAAACATAATTTATCAATTAAAAAACGACATATTATGTATCGACAACTTAGTTGTCATCATCAGGTCAATTAAAATAGCTTAAAGTTATGAAGAATATTTTTTTTAATATGAGGAAATTAAATAATTGCCCAACACATTAAAAGAGTTAAAAAGATAAAAAAATCATAAAACATTATTACGAACTATGTTAAATTGGCTGAGGAGTAAGGACCCAAAATATAATATCTCTACATAGTATAAATTGAAGTCGCTTTTCGCGTCTGTCTGTCTGTTTAACCGCTAACTCCTCCTAAACCACGCAACGGATTTTGATGCGGTTTTCACCATCAGTTAGATAATTTTTCACGGAAGGTTTATATATATCTATAGCATAATTAATAAATAATAATAATTAATTACTTAAATTCGTAACCCGACCGTAAGAATTCGCAACATACTTCTATCATAAAAACGACCGTACTCAACTGTTCCACTCGCAGCGCTCTTTGCACAGACACCCGGGTTCGGAAACTGAAGGCATCATAGAATTTTTGACTTTTTTTTCTAAATTCTAAATGATATTTATTTATATATTTTTATTTTTGTTATATTCTTTCTTTGACAATAATTATAATTTTTTTAGTTTAGTTTGCGCTTATCGAACGAGCGTAGCGAGTGAGAAAGCAAACGAGCGAAGCGAGTGAGTAATGTAATTATAATATTCAAGCGAACGAGCGAAGCGAGTGAGTAGTGTATTGCACCCGGGGTTTCTTAGCACTCGGGTGAAGCCGGACGGGGCCGCTAGTATGTAATATATAAATATTGAACATAAATTAGATATAGGTACCTATAAAATTGTTTTCGGCGAGAACTTTTAATAACTTTACACGAATGTCAGTTTTAATAGTGTTTAAAAGAACAACCAACTAGTAATTTTATGAAAGTGTTTTAATTGTTATTCTGACGACCTTTTCAACCGTTGATGTATTTAGAATAGGTGGGTGGCATTATTTTTTTGGGTCGCGCCTCTGCGACTGGGGTTAAAACAAATAATCTGAAAATTTAAACATAATAAACTATTAAAGAGTGAAGTTAGTACGACTCTGAAATATATAAGTAGAATTTATATCTATACACCTAGATAAAAATTAACAACTCTCGCATGAAGTGAAATTATAAATGCGTTCTGCATATATGGGGAAATAAGTTTATCAAAACTTGTCACGGTTGAGTAAATGATAGCTCAATCCACCGCGATAGTGGAAAAGTTCGGGTTTGAATCCCGACTGTGACAATGGTTGGTAAAATAATTTTTTCCTAATAATGAGTCCATTATGTAATTTGACTGAAACACCAATATAAATTCTACTTATAATCAACTATATGAAATAGAAATTCGTTACAAAAAATATTTGGAGTGTATAATCGTAAAATTATATCAGAAACATTATCAAATTTTCCATTATACACCATTTAAAAATGATAAAAAAATACGCCAGTTTTCAGTTTTCATGTTTAGAATAGCATTAAAAAGATCCGTTGATTTGATTGCCTCGGGGATAATAGTTCAACACATGAATAATTCCATACTATAGACGTTACGATAAAACAAATACCTTCACATATTATGTGTGTGTGGATGTTAGCAATGATACCTGTAGTTCGCAGAGTGCATCACACACAAGTCTCACCTGCTAATTAGCGACCTGTGGCCAGGTGAGACTGATGTTGTCAGGTGTCACATACACCGTCGTACATACCGACTTCGACATCAATAACAACTTATGGCTCATCGAATTATCAAAGTAAAGCATTATCATCAATTTTGGAAAAAGTTGTGAAATACGCTAAAAAAATTTGAAAAATGTTGGGTGTGAGACGTGGAAAGTAGCAGCTGACATCAAAAAGAAGGTACAAACCTTCGTAAACAAGATCCTGAAAACTATTTTGGGCGTGCGCTGGCTTAACGTCATCTCCAACAAAGTGTTGTGGGAAAGGAAACAACAAGGAAGAACCGACGTGGAGGTGAAGAGAAAGAGATGAATCGGATATGCTCTGAGGCGCAACCCAGCACTTATTCCTAGACAAGCGCTAGATTAATATCCTCAGCCAT
The DNA here is from genome assembly GCA_039654895.1 of Mongoloraphidia duomilia. Lineage (NCBI taxonomy): Eukaryota > Metazoa > Arthropoda > Insecta > Raphidioptera > Raphidiidae > Mongoloraphidia > Mongoloraphidia duomilia. Next base: position 32,764,348 of record CM077522.1, read on the forward strand.
TGGGAACCTCACGTCTCAATATAATCTGGCGGTGGACTAGCGGGGCAGATGTGTCCAAGATCGGAAATTCCTGGGACCTGGATGGAATCACTATGCTCCACTTAGGACGAGCGAATAGGAATTGATTGATTGAAGTTTTTTTAGTAATCAGTAACGAAATTGATATGGGACTTGAAATTTTAAAAAATGATCTAAAGAATCTTCACTTGAAAGTAATATATTCTCAATAAAATGTTAAAAATGTGTCAAGAGAATAAAAACAAATTACTTATGAGCACTGTCGGTCTTTTTAACACTCTAAGCAAACAATAACTGGCCTCCATATACCAATAAAAATTAGAAAATTATTTCAAATCACCCATTATTATGGAAGGGGTGTAAAATATATGTGCAAGTCCTACTCTTGGACAATTTCTACATCCATACGGCGTACGCTTTAGCTCTGGCATCAACTTGCCTAAATAGAAAAAAAAATATATATGAGCACTGTGGTTGGAATAAAAACAAAATAAAATATAGTTACTTCTTACCACAACAGTTTTATTGATGGATGTACATTTCGAAAGCTTTCGAAATGTACATCCATCAATAAAACTGTTGTGGTAAGAAGTAACTATATTTTATTTTGTTTTTGCCTAAAATGAATAGAATAGCTGATAGTTGTATGAGATATTAAAAAGTATCACTAATTGATGCCGGACCCTGTACAAATTCAATACTGCGCAATACCATCTAACAAAAATGTGTAGGTAGAGCTCTACAAACGACTATGTCGTATTTGCCAGATCACTAATTAAATTTTCTCGTTTCTATCTAATTACCTCAACTCAAGGAAAATATTTCGTTTATTAATTAATAATGAAGCCCATAAAAAATATTTTTCACGTAGCTCGTATCTTCCGCATTAAGAAAATTTGCCCGTATTAATTTTATTAAATAGACAGGTGTTTACAAACGACTTTAATATTTTAGATAAATCTAACTGGTTGAAAATTTACAATGGCGTAAAGAATTACATAGGTCAGCGCCAGCGCTAAGAAAATTTTTAGTGGGGTGAAATTTCGATGTCTTGCCATCATGATTTACTACGTATTTCTTATTTTATAAATTTCGCACTGCCCAAGAAAATGAAATAAATATATAAGTATGACCGTTTCCTTTTAGAAATCATTGCCACAAATACAATGGGGTTTATTTTATTTCAATACGTTAAGTATTTTATACGGAGATGCAAATTTAAAAATTTGAATACCTGCTTACGACAAAGCGGGTTCACGGCAAATATTATATTATACTCTATATAACCATGTCGTTCCCTGCGCACTGATGCACGGCCAGAATAAGATAAATAATGTATTAAATATATGGGTCATAGTAGTGGACCATGATATTTTACGCCAATGAAATTTATTCTGAAGCCGTTTTAAATACTAGACAAAAAAAATCCAACGGCATTATTTAAGTTAGACGAAGTTGATTCCAATGTTTAAAAAAGTCGGTTATACAGGCTCATTATGTGTACGAAAAATAGATTGGAAATATTACAAAATTAATTACTGCAATATAAAATCAAATCACAGTTTTAAATCGGTTGAAATATTTACGTTTATAAATATAAACAAAACTAGCATATTGCGATCATTAACTCCTTCTGGAAATAATTCACAGCGGATATAAAAGAATAATAATTTCTTAATATAAATATTTCATCAAAAGTGAACCGTGAAATATAAACATTTACCGAACTGAAGTGGCCCGTGTTTTGATCTGTCAAAAGAACGGTACAGGTCGTATCGGAATTCGGTCGCACAATGAAGTCCCCATTCAACAATCAAAACAGTTATCAAAACATTATAATATTATCTGTAGCAAAGTTTTATAGCGCAAGAGGCCAAATTATTATATGATTGACTTTTGTTGAATTTAATCATAGAGTTATGAACACTTCTAAATAAAAAAACTCATCTATAATAGGCCACTGGCCAGACCTATATAATCGATTTAAAATTAATGCGTTAATTTATACCATGCCAATTATTGGATAAAAGTGCTCATTCCGACTTGAACTTCCAATGCATCGAGAAAAAACATCGATGATATTTCAACATATCATTCAGTTCATCAATTATGACTTAAAAAAAAATCCGCACAAAACATAACTTATTATGAGTAGAAAATGCTTACAAAAGCTGTTTTCTGTACGATAAACGGTTCCGAAGATATTCGCAAACAACGAAATTTTTTTTTCAATTTCAACACCCTGTATCTCTAAAATGGTGTATTTTAGAGGGTAAGTTAATAGAAACTTTTTTTCATATTTTTGGACGAGCTATCACATCCTGAAGTCCTGCGCATATATTATGAAACAGCCTGTATAGCATATATTTATATTATATATGTTACGGGCATAGTCCGCAGAAATGGTTAATGTGAGCAAAGTTGACACTGCCCATTCAGTTGGTGGGCAATGTCGAGAACTATTATTTCTTTGAGAACTTTGCCCTGCAGTTTAAAATAAGCAAAAATACTCACTTTAAACAATGCTTAATTTACGTGGACAGAACTGTTTTAAGCTGTTTCTATTTTATTCATTTTTGAAGACTGATGTTTATTGGAACACAAAAGATGAATTTCAATTACAAAATTATTGCAATAGATAAAGTATACCTACTATACGTAATAAAATATTATGGAACTTCAGCACACGTTAGTTCAAAATAAATTATTAAAGCATATTCTGAAAACATCCGTTACATTTGGGTCAAGTCACATAAAACTGCATAATTGGTCAACATTTTGGAAAAATACAAAACAAACATTAATAATTTTTAAGTGATATGTAAAATTATTTATATATTGTTACAAAACATGATATTTCTCTTAAGAACATTTATAGCAAACACAAAATAATAATTTAAATCACAGGCCAAAATGAAATAATTTTTCTCTTAAAACTACTCATTTCAATCTTAAAGAAAATCGCAAAGAAATTATAGTTGACATTCCCACTATTGGATTAGCAGTGTCGACTTCGCTTACATCAAACCAAGCCAAGTCCGCTAATCAACCATTTCTGCGGACTTTGCCGAAGAGCGATGTGCAATGCTGACATTGCCCGGACAATGTCAGCAATGCTCATAACATATATATTAATCTCACATAAGCTGCAAGTCCATGCAAAATATTATATGAAAATTAAAAAAATGTATATCAGGTAGGTATTACTAGAAGCAGGTTAACCTTAATTATTTTTTATTTAAGAAATAAGAGTAGTCAAAGAAATCAAATACCTATGTACTGCTTTGGTATTTATAAGGTAGTTAATTTTAAATATAATCGATAAAATCAATAACTGAATGAACGTTCAGATTTTAAATTAATATGACTTATTTCACGCCGTCTTTAATTTCAAAACATCGGCAATCAAGAACTGATACAATGGTGACCGCAACGCTTCGCAAAGGTGTAACCCGATCTGATGTTACAGTTAAAATAATAACATATATAATAATAAATTATATGCCTCTACACACAGTTTGTTTTAAAATCTTGAGAGAAAAGCAACCAATAGATTGAACAATTAATACAAACTTTCATTATTATACCATGACAAGTATAAAGATCATCGGGACGTCATTGTTAGCTATGTAGATACTCCAGTTCGCAAATTCTATAATCTGAGGACTGGTAGAAGTAGGTATAGGTAGTATTTTATTATAAAAAAGATGGACATGTGCGAATTAGACTAGCGCACCGAGGGTTACACGCACCATCAACCATATTATTTTCCATTGAATTAATGACCGCAAAAACTTCAATCACTTCATTCTGATTTCAAATGAGCTCAAAAATAAATTTTGGGTATTTAATAATTATTATTATGTTAAGCTCTGCCATAAAAGTATGGAGGACGTGTGTTTATGTTATTTACTATTTACTATTCACAGTAAGGGTAGGGTGGAAGGGATGCACCGGGCGCATCAAGCGATGGGGCGCCGAATGCGCACTAGTCTTTTACGATATGAAAACGCGACGATAACAGGCTAACAAATACAAAGCTTATACATAGGTACAAGCTGTACCTATATCTATGTAAGCTTTGTAGAAAACTGACACTCTATAACTCTATTATAGAGTGTCACTGTCAGTTTTCTACAAAGCTTACATAGATATAGGTACACACGAATTGTTAGTGATCACAGGATTTTTTAAATTTATGTTTTAAGGCCGCCAATAGCTAAGGTTATTTGGGTCTGGGAGCAATTCATATTTTTAATTTATAAGTTTTTAATATTAAATTGAAAATCCAATTGACACTTTTCCCAGCTGAAGTTCTCGGGTTAGAACCTGAGAATTGGGGGCTTGTAATAGAGGAGCCATGGCAACACCATATGAAAAACGCCATTACGGCTATATGCTCGGCTATTTTCAATATTCTTAGATTTCTTTGATGTATATATGCATATTTTATAGCTATTTCTTTGTTTACGGCTTTAAACACATCGTAAATTTCAAAACTGGTAGCAATATACTTATTACTTAGGTCTCAAATCAGTATTATTATTATTTTTCTGTGTTGTGTACTTCGCATTTTATGGTCATAATGTGCAAATAAATTATCTGATTTAAGATTTATGCACTTTCCTCATTGTTATGAAAATTCCAATATTATATTTGATCATTGGGAATGGGATGCTTATTATGAAAGGCATATTGTATTTGTGTTTTGTTCAACGATCGTATTCTTATTTTTTTAATAAATAAAAAATGAACACGTTTTGAGATTGTTCATTTTCTGAATTTCTATTATTTTTCCTTACATCGGTTTTTATGATCCCTTATAATATAAAATAGTCTATAGATGAAGGTACTTCTTAAAAAGGAGTGTGTTATGTTGTTAAAAAAATAAATAGGAAATGAAAACATATCAGGTAAACAAATCAAAACCTCTATACATTCAGTTCAAATGTTCCGCTTGACCTCGTGACCTTGTAAATGCAAATCTTTATAAATACTCTCCATTAACTCGGTGCAAACTTAATTCCGAACATTCTATACACCGTTTCATCGTTTATTCTGTCATTGTTCTTTAAATGGATAAAAATAGCGTAAGATCATTTTATTTGTGTCCACGTCATATTTAAAAGTTAAGTGCTGCTATAGAAATTACAAAAATAAATTCTTTGACCATTTAATTAATTTGATGATACGCAGTTTTGTTTAGATCAGCGGTTCACAACTCATGGGCCGCGTGCAGCGTGGTACTGGGCCGTGGATACTGGTCAAGAGTCTCAGCCATATTATCGGAGCTTCAGGGGTCGAGATGGGAACAATCGAGTATATGTTATAAGGAGTCTAGGACTTTTCGCCGCGCCCGTTTCGCCAAGACCGTTTCGCCGCAGTCGATTCGCCGCCAAATGCAGTTCGCCGCGGCCGATCCGCCGCCAAGGACGATTCGCCACTAAATATATTTAAAATATTTTTATTAACTTCTCATAATCTTTACGCCACAAACAACTTCGCAGAAGCAGCAAATAGAAAACTGCAGCTCGAATTAGGTATGGACCATCCGACGATTTGGAGGCTTATTGAAGCTGTAAGAAAAATACAAAAAGGAAGTGATGTTACTATAGAACACTTCGTAGCTGGCCCCCCAAAAAATTAAGAAGATATCAACAAGCCGATGAAAGAATTTTGTTGATTGTCAGAGATTTCTAAAATCAAAATATGGTAGATTATTTGCGTGGTATTTCTCACAATTTCGAGATGTTACGTAATTAAAATTTATATATGTATTTTTATATGTTAAAGACAATTTTTTTAATATATCTTTCCATTTCATGTTTTGTTTTATTTTGAAAATGACGTAAAAATATGAGAAGTTAATAAAAATATTTTTAATATCTTTAGCGGCGAATCTGCCGCGGCGAACTGCATCGGGCGGCGAATCGACTGCGGCGAAACGGTCGCAGCGAAACGGCCGCGGCGAAAAGTTCCATCCCCTATATAAGTGTCTATATATTGTATTTGTGTGTTTATAGATTTTACATGTATATTTAGTTAGTGGGCCTCAAATTTTTTTGCAAGATTAGTCCCAGGTTCTGCACAAACCGCAAAGTACGAATCTTTGTTTATTCTTGTGTTTTCTTTTTTGATACGGTCTCTCATAATATTGGATGAAAACGACACTTTTTCCGTTTCAATTCTGAATGAAGTGTTTATATAGACGAAAGTTTGTTAAGCAAAAATTCGTTCACAAAATGAGTGAGTAATAGCGTCTGTATAACCATACAGACTGATATAATATTATTATATGTACAATATCATTTCTTGATAAATATTAATATTTATGCGCGGAACATTCCAAAATGTTGGCCAATAAATAATGAATTAAACAGTGGCATTATACTTATTTGAACAAATTTCAGAGATGACTAACAAAATGAATTTTTTTATTACAAAAATAATCAATTTTTTATTAAAAACCTCGTTAAAAACTATTCTTTTAAAATGTGTCTTAGTGCATTGCTCTAAATATTCATTTTTTTACTGTCTGCCATGTTGGAATGCAAAATTTTTTCGTCGTGATGATATGTCTACGTTCAATTGTATAGGTACCTACAAGTGTTTGGGTTGTTATACCGCCATTGTCAGTTCATCTACGATCGAATCCTTGCACCTAGTACTCTTAAAACAAAATGAAGGAATCCAAGTGTGGAAAGCTTTCACGGGCGACGTTGTTCCAAATATTAATGTTTTCCGGCCTGAATAGAGAGTAAAAGTTGAACACCAGCTCTGCGACACACAAGTCACAAAGCCATGCTGAGCAGAAAGACTAATCACAGAAATACGGAACACGACCGAGTCGAAAACACTAGACTTGGGCATTTAAGTTCACTAACAAGAGCGCTCAATTTAGTTCATCATTCTTCCGCGAACTAGTTCGCTCTTATAGTTCGTTAGTTCGCTGTTAAAGACATTAAATTTGAACTACGAAATTATCTGATATTGATTTACATCACATCAAATTTCCGTAAAAATCTTATTGCTGTTCCAGGACTCCCAAACTGCCAAAATACATTTCAAAAAGAATTGACAGTCGGTAAAACAACTGCAATACTGCCAATAAATTTCCGTTGTTTCAGATTAGAAAGTATGTCGTGAGTATCCCTGGTCGTGAGTTATCTTCCGCCATCTTCACTGCGTGGTGGATAACTGAACTAACGAATTGATTTCTTGATTGGCTGCGAACTAGTTCTTGTAGTTCGCACATAGGATCGCTCAGCCGAACTAGTTCGTTCGTGAACTACACAAGTCTAGAAAACACACGTACAATAAAAGAAGGGAGGACATCAGTCATCGACCCAATAATCTGTGAGCCGCCAACGACACTTTGAACGCTGTCACGTCGCCTTTGAAAATGTCTACCTTATAGTTATAGGTCTACGAACGCCAGGTAGAAATACCATTGGACTACGGTCTACAAACGCAAAAACCAAAAATATTTGAAAATGAAGGAATCTTCTTCAACAGCATGAGTTGCATCCGCAGAGTTCTAATGTTAGAATCGAGTATAGGAGCAATCAGAGAGACGGTTTCTCGACACATAGCGCGCAAGAGAAGTAAATTGAGTTCGGATCTTTATCAGACTCGCTCGCGCGCGATACACGGTACCTGTATAGCTGTAGAGTATAACTGTTTAGTTTAAAGAACATTTTTCTAACATAACTTAGTGGAGCGAAACGACATGCATGTGTCTGTGTGCAGATGTTAGTTAGCTCGGCACATAACCTCAACCCACGTCCTTATCTATCGGGAATTTATGCGCGCGTTATATAATGTCGACTGTACAGGTGTCTTCGCCGCAACAAGTTGTTCGAATAACGTCACACCGGAAGTCAGAAGAATCTGTCTAAATGCCTTAAAACAAAAGATATTGCAAATTTGTTAAAGGCAGACATAACCTTAAATAATGTCTTTTACACAGCCAAGAATAAAATTCATTTTTTAAATGAAATACAATTCTATATAATAAAATATATTTGCTATCTGCTAGTTAAAATAATGAAACAAGACATATTTGCATATATTGTTTCTTTTTAGCATTTGGGTACAATGTAAATTAGATGCTATTTTTGAAAAATTTAAACAAAAGAGTGGCTTTGTAAGCGTCTTCAGCAGAACTAGATTTGTTCAAACAAAATTTAAAAAAATCTGTATTGAAACAAAATTTATTATTCATCTTAGGATATCGCTCACAGTATTAGACTGTCATAGCCCCAACAAAGGGGGGGGGGCTGACAGTGCTCTGGCCTGGGGGCCCGGGATTAGAAGGAGCCCGCCATAGCGGGTCGGTCAACTAATAGATGAACTGTAGACCGGATACACAGGATGTGGGGACCATGGTCTAAAATAATATAAAATGGAAGCTATACTGGAATAGTTTTGATTCAACTATAAGTACTGAATATTATTATCCTGAAACATTTTGAACAAAATATGAACCAGAAATACTTTCTCAGACTTAATAAAACTGTTTATGACATAGATATTATTGAAATTCTGGCCATTTTAGTATGAAAGTTCAAATAACAAAGATTGAAAGCACGCATTTTCGAGATAAGTACGGAAATTTTTTTCACACAAGAATTGTTAAATCATGCGTATAAATATGAGAACGTTTTGTTATGGAGAAACAAAAACCGCCGATAAAGCAAATCTTTTCGGTAATACACTCACGACTTCACACTGAACATTACCGGGTTTGCAGTTAATACCACAGTTAATTCGTAACTAATCAGTCAGAGCTAAATCTGCTTTTCTCGTTTATCAACAATACTTTTCAAAACAATTATTTCGTTACGTCTCTCAAAAGTCTTAAAAACACAAAAAATAACTATGGACACGAATGGAGAAACAACAAGCCGTGAGGGGGGTCGTTTATTAGGACTAAAGTTACTTTTTATTGGGACTCACAAGTGCGACCCTTGAGGTTCACACGACGAACTTTCCAGTTTGATGAATATATTGAATATTAATAATTAAATTAGAAATTACTCAGAAAAGTAATCATTTTATTATTTATTTTTAACAATAAATTAAAAAAAGGGCTGGACCGATTTTTCTAAAATTTATGTCAGATCATAGTGACATTAACATGTTTAGATGAACAACTCAACGAAGTTGATAACATTTTTTTGGATGAGATTTCATATTATAAAAACGACTTTTTTTGCAGTCGTTTTATTGAAACAAAAAAAAAACGGCTTGATCGATTCTGATAAAATTTATTTCGGATCTTGTTGATGTTAATATTATGCTTCTATTTGCACCCTAACAAAGTCGATATCATTTTTTATTCGCGAGAATTCGTGTAAAATCCACTTTTGGCAGTCTTTTTCTTTAAACAAAAAAACGGTTGGGCCGATTTTGATAAAATTTCTTTCGGATCAAAATGACGTTAACACGCCTCGATTGACACCCTTACGAAGTCGATATAATTTTTTATTCGCGAGATATTGTGTAAAATCTACTTTTTTGGAGTCTATTTGATTAAGAAAAAGGAACGGCTGAACCGATTTGGAAAAAATTTGTTTCAGAACATTTTTACGTTAATACGCGTCGATTGGCACCCTAACGTAGTCGATATCATTTTTCATTCTCGAGATTTCGTCTTAGAAATAAATGACCACATACGTACGTACGTACGTACACACACACACACAGAGCCATCTTTTCAAAAATAGTGTAGTTACCTTGAAACATAAAAATTTGTTATACATTTTGATTTCGTTTTTCGGACCCATTACAATAACTTCCAATGGGAAGTTAAAAAAAAGCAAAGAAAAAGTTTAAATGATAACGTGCAGTGCTATTATTTTGTGAATACTTCGCGTTTAATTTCAAAGTATAACTGACCTCTACAGTCGTTTGCTGAAATTAATCACAAGAGGGACGATCACGCCTTAGGCTATAGATATAGAAATGGACAGCTATAGTTAATTGTCAAACGAATGTCAATGTCATTTAAAAGTCTGGTTAAAGCAGGATGGAGACTCCGTTCTCCACTGTGAGTAGCAAAGAAAGTCAATTTTTGTCAAATTGTAATTGTGCAGTTCCTATTTGCTACGAAATATTTCCAAAGAACATAATATTTCCGGAAATTTTACAACACTATAGTTCTGTCAAAACGCGGAGCCAGAGTGACGTTGCCACTCCATATAGTTGTATCGTCAAAGGTCAGAGCAGGTGAAGAAATCCATTGACTTGTTAAAATATAAGGAGATCGTCCCACTTAGAACATTGATCATGTTGCCATCTATAGTTCGATTCAATTGCCAATATATACGTACTTTTAAACCGGATCTCGATCAAAACAAAACAATACCACAAGCGTGTTAACTATTTGGCACTTCGAAATGTTTTTGGTCTTTTTCAGAATACTGCAAAGGACATGAGATGACATAAAAAATAATATATAAATTGACAAAAAAATCCATTCTGAAGTTTTAATGCCATGTTTCAAGCGGAATTACTAGTTTTGTTTTATTAAATTGATTATTTATTTTGAATTGCGTTTCACTTAACTGCATTATATAGTTATGATATTTTTTTTAAAAATAATTTAAATTAGATAAGCAATTTTTCAAACCTGAGTTCACCTGCACTTACAACGTATTGATTTTGCCGATATATGCAGTTCAAATTTACTAATTCTTTAATAATGTTTCATCATTTATATTTTTTGCCTTGATTCAACCTTTGTACTGAAACTTAAGCACACAATTTGGTGAAATTAAGTCCTATAGCATTTTCTGAAGCATGTCATACATATAACTGTAGGTAATTAGAAAACAAAGCAAATTTAATTATCAAAATTTACTCTCAACTACACAAAATATAATTTAGCATACCTACAACAGATTTTACCTTCCATCAAATTTAAAGCAATTAAATGTTGTTTGAATTCAGTATTTTTTATTTTATACAGTGTGTAAATTTAGTTTGGAATAATCTATATTCAAAAATATCAGATCATCCGCGGTCAAAATCCTCGGACATGTCAATTTTCTTTTTTAAACGAGCATCTTTTTTGATAGCCGTTTTTTTTTAGGCCCTCCTCTTTCTGCAATGATGCCATCGCCTTTTTTTTTGGTTAGATTATCAAATTCTGAATTTAGCAATGTGCCATCATTTGACATTTGCATTGATAGTTCCCAGTTTATTTGGAACAAATGAATAACGGGTGAACGGACTGTCAAATAAATAAAATATCAGTTCAAAAAATAAAAACAAGGATCAAATTAAGTGTTCAAATTGGGTTCCGGCTATACATTTCGAATTTTTGTACTTACTTTTATCTCAGGAACTGTCATGGCAATTGTCAAATAATGGCATATAATTGATGAAATCAAAATTGGATGATCTAGGTTTACCCAAATCTGCAAAAAAACGGAGAGGAGGGTACCAATAAAAAAGGCGACGACGCCATTGCGGAAAGGGGTAGGCTAAAAAAAGAAGACTATAAAAAATAAAATTGACGTGTGCGAGGAATTTGACCGCATAATAATGATCTCGGAAATATTTTTATGAATTGTTCCAAACTAAATTTACACACTGTATAATATGTATGAGCTTTGGTAAAACGGGTTAATTAACGCCAAACGGGATATTAATTATCCATCCAAAAATATAGAATCTAATATAGTTGTAGCATATCCACGTTTTTAAAAAGATTCAAGGTATTGTTTTTGCAACACAAACATTCGACAATTATATTTTTAACTATCCTATAATCCAAAGAAGCAATTAAAAACTGGCCAACGTTTTATAGCCTTTATTCCTAATACCTTTTAATAAAGTTATTAACTATGATTTATGTTATTTACTTTGATGCAAAAAGCTTCTATATTTCAGTACAAACACTGGCAGTCACCATGCAATTATAAAAGTCGTGAGACAAATTACAGACAAGTATTTTAATTCCATATTCTCATATAACTATCAGTACATGTAAAAAATTCTTGGTTATTGCGGAAATTTCTGTAATCATATAATTTATTAGTAACCATTAAATGCAAGAGTTGTAGAGTTATACTATATCTATCTATCTACTAGACTAGGATAATCTGAAACAAAAATAGCAAAAAACAAAATGAAACAAGCATCATTAACCGATAATTTCTAATCTATAATTACCACAAACAACTACAACAGTAAATGTATGCTTATCAAAAGCTGAATCGTTCCAAATGATCTCAGTAAATGCTACTTAGTAAAATGAACGGATTCTTTTGGTGAATTCGAAGTTTTTTTGTTAATAGCAATTATTCCATCTTAATGGAATATAAATTCATAAGAGCACAAAAAATATGTAAGAATTTTGATCTACAAGATTTTAAATAATGATTCTACTATTGCTTTCTTCAGTAGAACTGTAAGGACTGACTACACTAGTACACCCTAAAGTTTCAATTTAAATGTAGTTTAGGGAAGGTGGTTGTAAAACGAATGAAAAAAATATTTTAACTTTTTCAGAGATATTCTGACTTCGATTCAATTTTTTTTATTTATTTTTATATATCTATCGTTAAACAACTGTATCTCTTTTTGTATTTTTAATTTATAAATTTCTCTTTAATCAGTCTAGTTTCATATTGAAGGCGTTCAGTGCTTCAACATCTGGAAAATTGTTCATTGTACTCAGAATTAGCGACAAAACAATAATTAATAAAGCGTCATTCACATTTTGATCGAACAGAGCTACTAATGAAACAAAAGAGCTCGACATAATAATATTATTATCTACGTGCAAAAGCAAACAATACCTTACTGACTACCAATTAGCGACAAAAACAAAAAGATGCATACGCCTGGCCTCGTCCAGTTCAACTTAGCATTTAACAGTTAGGCTCAACTCTATTAGGTTCAACTCCGTTTGGCCTAGCTCAGTTAGGCTCTGCTCGACATGTAACATGAACGCTCTTTAATTATTACAGTTCATTGTAAACCCGGTTCAGTTCGACCAGAATGCAATGTGAAAGACGCCTTCACTTTAATCGTAATTCAGTCACTAATTAAAATCGAATCGAATGCAGATTAACGACACATGAATCAATTAAACGATTCGTATAGAGCGTTGAATTCCTTACATAAGAGCTGATATCAACAAGAGATGCGGAATTAAAGCGATCGTGATACATCGATCTATTCCCATACATACACCGATCTTATTACATGTTATGGATACATGAACATTGAACATTCATGTGTGCGCGGACCATTTGTTGGGGGTGTGCAAACAACACCTCACTAAGTATATCTCATATATACCCAAGAAGACTAGATACGGGAGGCGAAACTTGCTATATAGGTACTAATAGCCCGGGAGTTTGCGTTGCATTTTAGGTAGTATTTTTACGCCGATCGATTGTTATCTTTTTCGATAAATATGGTATGACTAATAAGTAAACCAAGCGTCAGCTGGCGCACCCGCGGTGGGTATGAGTGTGAGAGGCTGCGAAAGTGGTAAAAAAATTTTTTTAACTAATAGTACGCCGACTGAAACTTGTTTTTATAAATAGTTGACATCATTGTGAGTTGAAAAATAATCGTCAGCTGCATCGTGGAAGGGGGATTGTGCTCAGCTGGTCGCATGAACTTGTAAAAAAACACATAAAAAATTGCGCATTTCACTTTTTTGCACTGACAGCAGCTGAGACAATTTCGTTACCTATAGGATTATGATTATATCGCTATCATAATCCTAGGTAACGTAATTGTCTCAGCTGCTGTCAGTGCAAAAAAGTGAAATGCGCAATTTTTTACGTGTTTTTTTACAAGTTCATGCGACCAGCTAACGCACAATCCCCCTTCCACGATGCAGCTGACGATTATTTTTCAACTCACAATGATGTCAACTATTTATAAAAACAAGTTTCAGCCGGCGTACTATTACTTTAAAATATTTTTTTTTACCACTTTCGTAGCCTCTCACACCCAAACCCACCGCTGCTTGAGCAGTTGACGATCGGTTTACTGATTACTTGTACGAGATCAATTATCGATATCAAAATCAGCCGGCTCTACGACTTTTTCATTTGCAACGCAAACTCCGGACTATAAGCTATAGTAAACGTGATGGTCATTGGTCCGCTATGAGACCTGTTTCTAGAGCTATTTTTAGAATCCTTGCAAGACACAGTTTGTCCCGGAAATAAAATAGAAAATAGAAACAGTTTCGTAGACATATTCCTTAAAGTCTTTCCGCTATAACCTGTGAGTGAGAAATTCAGTGTAAAAATTCATGTAAGGAATCTCCACATGTCGGTACCATTAGTTAATTTTTTGCATAGATGAGTATTAAAATATCTATATTATTTAACATACGTGTCGCGATAAAACTTTGATTTCCGCTTCTACATTCAAGAAATCCCGGAAAATCGTTTTTAACAGTTGGCAAGCCTATATGATTGTCGATGATATCGCGTTGGGTGTTTTCTTCGTAGGTATTTCACGTGAGCCGAAGTGAACAGAAACACACCAGTTAGGTTTAATTTTTTTAATTTAGTTGTTTGTTTCAGTAGAATTGTGTGATAGCCGAAAGCAGTAAGGTGCATGGAAGAAGCGTTGACTGTAATCGACTTAAAAAAGGGTGCTCTATTTCCAAAAAAAATACAAAAAAAAACAATCAAGAAACCAGGATTTAAATAAAATTGTCCAATCCCTAGTGGCAGGTAGGTGTAAAATGAGATAGTAGAAAAGATAGCAACATTGGAGATTCTTCAATAATAAAAATCGAACATATATAGCGTAAGAAGATTGCAATATACACATGCATAATAATATAATGTACATGTTCCAGTGTAAACTGTACTAGTGCACTACACAGAACCACAGTGCAATGCATGGGAGAAAACAAGTGGATATAAAATCCTGTAAACAGTTTAAATGCATCACGATTGACTCTATGGAGCCGATCATGGTTTTTGTAGATCGCGACTGATCATCCATTTGATTATAAAGATACGCTTTTCTAAAGAACTTGCGTACGTAATGAATAAAATGACAGTGCAGGTAGTTAAATGGTCAGAAAAATTAGATTCGCGTTCAGAAAGTAGTTACTGGAGAAATAATCGGTGGTATCAGGTCTCTTTTCGAGAAAATGACGTTTCCTGTACCGATCATCCATGGTTCATTTCAATATCCTGATTAATGTTGTGATGATTTCATGACCGATAATTAATCTTTCCAACTTCCATGCTCCCAACTCTAATTTACTTTTATTCATCCGTTCCCACAACAAACAAAACAGATTAAAAAAATGCGCCTCACCCACATAACCGCATGGTCGAAGTTACATTTCATACTTCATACATGCTTTTCCGCCTCTCAGCATTTTTAAAATTAACAAATTATTATTAATAATAAAATCCATGCATATCATTCTATACATAAGTTTTCAAAGCCTGCTTACAATATTACACTATTTTGAAACGGTAGAACATTGATTTTTTAAACTATAAAATCTAAAAGAAAACGAATTTTTCCTGGGATGAGAACAATCTAGATCGATGTTTGCCCCCCAAAACCCCTTTTTAGAAAATTTCATGCAAATCGTTAGAGCCGTTTTATCCCCGTCAGCGTTATATTACAGAGTTCCATTAATTTTTGAGTCGATAATTCTTGACTCGAGGTCATTCTAAATTCCAATTCACTACCCTCGCTATAAAAGTATGACTTCAAAAATGTAATTAAAATAAAACAAAAAAAAGTACACGGTTCTCTTTATTCAGCTGCACTCAGGTTAAGATAAGATTTCTATCAAAAACAACGAGTAAATTTGCGAGAAAAGGCTATAGTAAATCCAATGCTATTACTATAACAGGAACTAATCTACATCTCGAACGTTATCGAACCTGTCGCGTATTTTTTCATGAAGTGGAAATTAAATTACATTACAAGAGTCACTATTTAATTGTAACTGTCAGTACAATGAGCCTACGTATTGTGTTTGTTGTGAAGCAATTCTCATCTCGAGTAATATCGAGTAGGCCGCGCTCAATGCACCTGTACTGTGCTGTGTTGCGCCGTGCTCTGCTATGGTGCGGAGGTTAAATTAGATTACGAGAGGCGATCAGCGTGTATTTTATTTATAGAGTAGTTGTTCTTATAAAATGTCTACGTATAGGATGTTCAAAAACATGGAAATATCAATAGCTGCTAAAACAGTAATTGTTTTAGAACCGTTATCGACACGATATTTAAGTCGACAACTCCGTTTAATATAGAAAATCCTGGCATTTGCCCTTCCGGAAGGAGCTTCCCAGATGAATATGCAGTACACTCCGTCCAGTCCCTCAAAAAGGCCATCGATATACAATTCTTCCTGTCCTGACAAGACTTTGATTCTTTCGGTAATACATTTTCCATATATGCGTTCCACAGGGTTCATCTCCTGAACCATTCTGATCGTCACTCCCCCCCCCCGAATCAGCAAGAACAATCGAACTCCCCTCATTTTCAAACGTTAAACGCAACCTATCTACATTCCAAATTGTTGAGGAAGTGGACACGCAAAATACAAGTATAAACAAACAATAATATCTAAAACAGGTCTTTTCCTTAAGATGGATCTAGTTCCACAACTTGGAAGTTTTTTTTATGTTCGAATGTTATTGTAATTATTGTATTATTTTGATATATTTCATATTTTGTGGAACAATAAATTCTAATCTAATTCTAAATTCTAATTATTGATCACTGAGAGTTCTGAGACTATACAAAGCTTTGCCTTTGGAAAGTTCTTCTCCTCCTGAGAGTAATTTTAAAAAAGTAACAAAAAATCCATTACTTAAATTCCGTTTATACAATTTTAAATGTTTTTTTAAATATTGAGATTGTTATAAATTTGGGCTATTAAGTAGCATTTATTATATTTTTTGTACAATGACGATTTGTCATATTTTATAGATATTCATACTTGTCATATTCTATACACAATTATCATCAAATTGGAGACAAGACGATCTATCATATTATATCAACAATAGTTACGCAAACTAAGATGTTTTTCTTGGATCATTCGATATATAAAAGCGATAAATGTGGTATGACTATGATTTGAGTATAAAGAAAGATGTCTTGTATATAGTCAGAGCGGTCTAAAAATAAGCTTCAAAATTTAAATTACGATTTTATTTTATCGCACAAATTACTCTCACTATTGCAAATCCTCACGAGTCACGAACCAGAATTACATCCTTTTGAGATCTCTACATAATATTTCAAACATATTAACTTCTCCTATCAAGAAAACATTCATAGAAAAACTCGCAGCCGTATGATTACTTCCATTTGTATATCGTCGCAGCAGTGTGGAAATCACGTTACTAGTGGGCAGTGTTGCCAGACGTCCTGATTTTTGCGGGATGTCCCGCGTACGATTTTTCAAAAATTTTTAGATTAGAAAAAACTAGAGACAAGTACAAAAATGTAGATTATTTCCTCCAAAAATAAATATCTACTTGTTTAATATTATTATTTTTTCATATCTAAATTATTTCTTAATAATGGGTAGGCAGGGCCGGCGCTAGGATTTTCGGGCCCCGGGTAAGCGTTCTCAGGCCCGCCCCCTTCAAAAAAAATATTACTTCAAAATTTGTTTTTTTTTTTGGAAATAGAAAATTTTAATGCAAAAAATCAAATAACGTCTTTTTTGTTAGGAAAATGTTTTAATGCTCACATATAATAGGTAAGCACCGGGCCGGCGGGCCCCCTTCGGGGGCCCGGACCCGGGGTACTTTTACCCCCCCTAACGCCGGCCCTGTGGGTAGGTAGGTACTAGGTAGGTTGGGTAATTGTTACTTTTAGAGACCAAACTAACGTCGTCGTACCTTCTTAGTTATACCGTATAATCTACATTCTACATGTAGTATATTGTATGGGATGTTATACGCATAATATCTTCCTCGTACCGTATATATGAGAAACAGGTACATCTATTTATTTCAAATCAGCTTTCCCAGATCGTTCGCCGATAATAGGTTCAAAACAGCAGGTAAATACATACATTACACCAATGTTATTATTTATAAAAGGCACACTACACTCTCTAGATCCATATTTGACCGATCAGTTATTTTTTTTCATATATATAAAGTAGTACCTATAGTAGGTTATATACTATTTACACGGGTGAAATTAAAATTCTTGTTCATCCAATGACAAAAGATCAAAATAAGAAGTAGAAAAATTTACCTGCTGTTTAAATAGATTTTAAGTGAAAACAAAATGTTCAATAATACCTACTTCTGATTAGAAGAATAATTGAAATATTTATTTTATGATAAATAATAGTTTTATACGGCTGAAATGCAATTGAAAAATTTTTTCGTTGGAGAGAAGCCAATTATATAATTGTTTCGAAACATATTGGAAAAAATCATTTTACCAACCAGTGGTCACAGTCAGGACTCTAACCTGAACCTTTCCACTTTCGCGGCGGAATGAGCTTACAATACTCAACCGTGAATCCTCATGTTGGGCTCTCGCTGATACGAGGATTCACTTCATATCATAGCTATTGAATTAGCATATAGATAGATAGATAGATAGATGTCTTTATTTGATTAGTACAAATGTACATAAATAGTGTCAATTGTCAAACAGAAAAAAAATTATAAAAACTCGTTCAATTTGTAGTGAGCTTTAGATAATAAATATTTTTTTTAATTATTCCTAAACTGTTGATTGGAATTTGCAGTTTTGATCTCCGTAGGTATATTATTGTGTATTCGTATCAAAGCGTTGCGGACACCCTTGTGAGTCACCGCAAGTGACAATAATTGTCACTTGCGGTGTTTTTAAATTATTTTTGTATCTTGTAGTGTATTCGTGATTATTTTGATTTTCATTAAACAAAGATGGATAAAATTGTACAAAATTTACACAATTTAGGATATAAAGATCTATTAGTGTTAGATGTTATATGTAACTATTGACACTCGCATGTAGTGAAAATCTATTGATTCTGAAGCATAAGAGGAGAATATTAAGGTAGCAATCATGTCACGGTTGAGTATTGTAAGCTCAGTCCGCCGCGAAAGTTGAAATGTTCAGGCTAGAATCCTGACTGTGACCACTGGTTGGTAAAATGATTTTTTCCAATATGTTTCTAAACAATTATATAATTGGCTGCTCTCCAACGAAAAAATTTTTCTATTTATTTTATATTTTGGAATTTATTTGGTATTTTGAATTACGAACATGTTATAAGATTTGATGTGTCAATCATTTGCGAAAAGTGGTAATTTCTCTAATTCCTCTATACTAGTACCGCGGTTTTATTTATTTCTCCTTACTCCCACCACTAATTCCATCACGCTTTAATAGAAAGTACCTAATAGTAATACAATAAATGCAAAAATGTGAGCGAATTTGTGCAACGAAAAGTGACGTTCTAGTAGACATATAAGTAATAGTGACCCCGTCCGGCTTCGCCCAGCTTTGCTTGAATATTATAATTATATTATTCACTCGCTTCGCTCGTCCGTGAAAAATTATCTATAACTGATGGTGAAAACCGCATCAAAATTCGTTGCGTCGTTTAGGAATTACATTACTCACTCGCTTCGTTCGTTCGCCATATATATAAACCTTCCGGGAACAATTCCGTAATACATGATTTTTGCGTAACTTTAACCGTTTACTCAGCGCACGCAACGGAAGCTCTCAAAAGGAATAATTTATCCCGTTTTTGCAACATTTTTCATTGATGCTCCGCTCCTATTGGTCGTAGCGTGATATTATATAGCCTATAATAGCCTTCCTCGATAAATGGACTATATCCAACACAAAAATAATTTTTCAATTCGAACCAGTAGTTCCCGAGATTAGCGCGTTCAACCAAACAAACAAACAAACAAATTCTTCAGCTTTATAATATTAGTATAGATAAAAAGACACAAATCTTAGTTCTATTATAAATGTTTTTTGTTTTGACTTATAAAAATTGACACGCATTTCGTTAGCACTGTGACACTGTCCGATTGATAATAACTTAATATTTCATTTTTATTTTATTAGCCAACAGAAAACAAAAAACATAGACGCAAAAACAAAATAAATGTCTCTGAAAACATAAAGTATAAAATTGCGTTGGCCCTCAAATAGTTATAAACTATTACTAAAAACAACACGCATACCAAATCTGTGTTTCATTCATTCTGTGAAAAAAAAGAAAATATAAAAAAAATTATTTATTGATTGTAATTGACTATATACAACAATCTGTCGATTGCATATAAAAGTTATAAAAAAGATATAAAACTTGCGATCACTGATCAACAAAAGACCGACTGCTGCGTTTTTACAAGCCTGATTCCTAAATACTCAAAAAAAGTTATGAATCTGTTCAAAATATCCATGTCTTTTATTGCACATATTATCTAAAAATTATAAACACGATGACCCTGAAAAAAATTTGAAAAACGGTTGACCCTGCAGGTTATCCCTGAAACTTCCCGCTGTCTAATTTTGGTATTATCCATAAATAATGACCAAATGCACATCCTAGATGATTTTTTTAACGTTTAAAAATATTTTACTTTAAAGACGTCATTTTGTTCGAAATTTTATCTGCAGCTTTCAAATTCTAATGACCTTATTTGTCCCAAAAGTACCTAACTGTTCTCGAGCTATTTCCAAATAACTGTTTTTTGGACGCTTTGTGAACCCCTGAAGAGTTATGCAAATTTTTAGGAAATCTAAATTGAGTAAAACTCTTTCAAATTCCGCAAACCCGATCTCAATCGGTCAATCCGTTCAAAAGTTATTCAAGGTTTTCATACTTACAATTTACATACAAACAAACATACATACACATATAAATACAGACATCCACTTAGAAATACTAACTTTCTAGGACTTCAAAACGTCGAGGTCTGTTGAAAACTCGATTTTCGAAAATCGGACTGAAACAACTTCCCGAATTTTTTAAAGTATACGATTTTCTTAGCAGGAAGTTAAAAAAGTTTTTTGCCTATTCCACCCCGCAATACTGTCCCGCAAATATTAAATTCAACTTTTCGTACATTACGTCTACTTCCTACTACTATATGCCAAATTTCAATTTTCTATGTCAATAACGGTCTCATGAGAAAAAAGGCTGTGACTGACGGACGCAGAAATCCATAAGTGTTCTTGTACGGAGTGCGGAACACCAAAAAGGATAAAAAATTAACAAACCAAACCGAGCGGCGGTGCACAGTGCCGTATATCTAAGAGTCCTGGTGACCCTGGCGAAAAGACGGTTTGACGCCCCTGGCGAAAGGAAGACTTGACGCCCTTTTATATTATAAAATGCACACAAAGCAGAAATAAGACTAGAATTATTAAAAAAAAAATACAAAACAGCGGAAGTTTGATAAGCGTCTTTAAAGCTTAAGCGTTGTCTGAAATTGATTTTTACAGTAATGATTTAACTGTCTCCCGACGCCTTTCCTTCGGGCGCCCCAGCGGGAGCCCTTCCCGCCAACCTCTATAGATACAGCGGTGCAAGCACAATGCGATCTAAAGCTTGGATTCTACTGAATACTGATAATGATTTCCTTAATACACGTTGTGTACGTTTGATGAAGATGCAATACCATATTATATAGCAGACTGGTGATAACTTAACGCATTGTTCCTGCATGGGGGTGTGTAATAAGGGATCAAGATGCCATCCATTTTTACCCTCTTTTCACAACGCTAATAAGTATACCCCACAGTGATGTAAGACGCGCGGGGCATATTGCATGCAGCATTCTTTTTTAGTTAAAACTCTATAACGAAACTATAATCTATAAATACAAATTTAACACGTAAGCCGTGACCAAATACATAATTAGATGAATGCATAATGACTGCAAACAGTATATGAAGACACCTGCTGTAAGGACAATGACGTAACACAACACTGTAGTCAGGAAAAATTCATTAATTCAAACCTATGTCACCGTAGGGATTTTAACCCTAAACTTTCCACTATCGCGGCGGACTGAGTTGACATTACTCACACAGTGACACATTTTCAAACGATCGACTTTCTCCCTTTAAAGCATTCTGTCACGAAAAACCACTACATGCGAGAGTCAATATTCCAACACCACTGCTAGACTACAAACACTCAACATGTAAAGTAAATACAACAGGTGAATACAAAGATGAAGTATCCATTTTTAATAACACCAAGACAAGATAGAATTTCTATCAAATATCGAGGCAAATTAATTGGAACAACACATAATCTGAGGTTGGATTATAACACATATACACAATAAATACAAATTTAACACGTAAGCCGTGACCAAATACATAATTAGATGAATGCATAATGACTGCAAACAGTATATGAAGACACCTGCTGTAAGGACAATGACGTAACACAACACTGTAGTCAGGAAAAATTCATTAATTCAAACCTATGTCACCGTAGGGATTTTAACCCTAAACTTTCCACTATCGCGGCGGACTGAGTTGACATTACTCACACAGTGACACATTTTCAAACGATCGACTTTCTCCCTTTAAAGCATTCTGTCACGAAAAACCACTACATGCGAGAGTCAATATTCCAACACCACTGCTAGACTACAAACACTCAACATGTAAAGTAAATACAACAGGTGAATACAAAGATGAAGTATCCATTTTTAATAACACCAAGACAAGATAGAATTTCTATCAAATATCGAGGCAAATTAATTGGAACAACACATAATCTGAGGTTGGATTATAACACATATACACAATAAATACAAATTTAACACGTAAGCCGTGACCAAATACATAATTAGATGAATGCATAATGACTGCAAACAGTATATGAAGACACCTGCTGTAAGGACAATGACGTAACACAACACTGTAGTCAGGAAAAATTCATTAATTCAAACCTATGTCACCGTAGGGATTTTAACCCTAAACTTTCCACTATCGCGGCGGACTGAGTTGACATTACTCACACAGTGACACATTTTCAAACGATCGACTTTCTCCCTTTAAAGCATTCTGTCACGAAAAACCACTACATGCGAGAGTCAATATTCCAACACCACTGCTAGACTACAAACACTCAACATGTAAAGTAAATACAACAGGTGAATACAAAGATGAAGTATCCATTTTTAATAACACCAAGACAAGATAGAATTTCTATCAAATATCGAGGCAAATTAATTGGAACAACACATAATCTGAGGTTGGATTATAACACATATACACAATAAATACAAATTTAACACGTAAGCCGTGACCAAATACATAATTAGATGAATGCATAATGACTGCAAACAGTATATGAAGACACCTGCTGTAAGGACAATGACGTAACACAACACTGTAGTCAGGAAAAATTCATTAATTCAAACCTATGTCACCGTAGGGATTTTAACCCTAAACTTTCCACTATCGCGGCGGACTGAGTTGACATTACTCACACAGTGACACATTTTCAAACGATCGACTTTCTCCCTTTAAAGCATTCTGTCACGAAAAACCACTACATGCGAGAGTCAATATTCCAACACCACTGCTAGACTACAAACACTCAACATGTAAAGTAAATACAACAGGTGAATACAAAGATGAAGTATCCATTTTTAATAACACCAAGACAAGATAGAATTTCTATCAAATATCGAGGCAAATTAATTGGAACAACACATAATCTGAGGTTGGATTATAACACATATACACAATAAATACAAATTTAACACGTAAGCCGTGACCAAATACATAATTAGATGAATGCATAATGACTGCAAACAGTATATGAAGACACCTGCTGTAAGGACAATGACGTAACACAACACTGTAGTCAGGAAAAATTCATTAATTCAAACCTATGTCACCGTAGGGATTTTAACCCTAAACTTTCCACTATCGCGGCGGACTGAGTTGACATTACTCACACAGTGACACATTTTCAAACGATCGACTTTCTCCCTTTAAAGCATTCTGTCACGAAAAACCACTACATGCGAGAGTCAATATTCCAACACCACTGCTAGACTACAAACACTCAACATGTAAAGTAAATACAACAGGTGAATACAAAGATGAAGTATCCATTTTTAATAACACCAAGACAAGATAGAATTTCTATCAAATATCGAGGCAAATTAATTGGAACAACACATAATCTGAGGTTGGATTATAACACATATACACAATAAATACAAATTTAACACGTAAGCCGTGACCAAATACATAATTAGATGAATGCATAATGACTGCAAACAGTATATGAAGACACCTGCTGTAAGGACAATGACGTAACACAACACTGTAGTCAGGAAAAATTCATTAATTCAAACCTATGTCACCGTAGGGATTTTAACCCTAAACTTTCCACTATCGCGGCGGACTGAGTTGACATTACTCACACAGTGACACATTTTCAAACGATCGACTTTCTCCCTTTAAAGCATTCTGTCACGAAAAACCACTACATGCGAGAGTCAATATTCCAACACCACTGCTAGACTACAAACACTCAACATGTAAAGTAAATACAACAGGTGAATACAAAGATGAAGTATCCATTTTTAATAACACCAAGACAAGATAGAATTTCTATCAAATATCGAGGCAAATTAATTGGAACAACACATAATCTGAGGTTGGATTATAACACATATACACAATAAATACAAATTTAACACGTAAGCCGTGACCAAATACATAATTAGATGAATGCATAATGACTGCAAACAGTATATGAAGACACCTGCTGTAAGGACAATGACGTAACACAACACTGTAGTCAGGAAAAATTCATTAATTCAAACCTATGTCACCGTAGGGATTTTAACCCTAAACTTTCCACTATCGCGGCGGACTGAGTTGACATTACTCACACAGTGACACATTTTCAAACGATCGACTTTCTCCCTTTAAAGCATTCTGTCACGAAAAACCACTACATGCGAGAGTCAATATTCCAACACCACTGCTAGACTACAAACACTCAACATGTAAAGTAAATACAACAGGTGAATACAAAGATGAAGTATCCATTTTTAATAACACCAAGACAAGATAGAATTTCTATCAAATATCGAGGCAAATTAATTGGAACAACACATAATCTGAGGTTGGATTATAACACATATACACAATAAATACAAATTTAACACGTAAGCCGTGACCAAATACATAATTAGATGAATGCATAATGACTGCAAACAGTATATGAAGACACCTGCTGTAAGGACAATGACGTAACACAACACTGTAGTCAGGAAAAATTCATTAATTCAAACCTATGTCACCGTAGGGATTTTAACCCTAAACTTTCCACTATCGCGGCGGACTGAGTTGACATTACTCACACAGTGACACATTTTCAAACGATCGACTTTCTCCCTTTAAAGCATTCTGTCACGAAAAACCACTACATGCGAGAGTCAATATTCCAACACCACTGCTAGACTACAAACACTCAACATGTAAAGTAAATACAACAGGTGAATACAAAGATGAAGTATCCATTTTTAATAACACCAAGACAAGATAGAATTTCTATCAAATATCGAGGCAAATTAATTGGAACAACACATAATCTGAGGTTGGATTATAACACATATACACAATAAATACAAATTTAACACGTAAGCCGTGACCAAATACATAATTAGATGAATGCATAATGACTGCAAACAGTATATGAAGACACCTGCTGTAAGGACAATGACGTAACACAACACTGTAGTCAGGAAAAATTCATTAATTCAAACCTATGTCACCGTAGGGATTTTAACCCTAAACTTTCCACTATCGCGGCGGACTGAGTTGACATTACTCACACAGTGACACATTTTCAAACGATCGACTTTCTCCCTTTAAAGCATTCTGTCACGAAAAACCACTACATGCGAGAGTCAATATTCCAACACCACTGCTAGACTACAAACACTCAACATGTAAAGTAAATACAACAGGTGAATACAAAGATGAAGTATCCATTTTTAATAACACCAAGACAAGATAGAATTTCTATCAAATATCGAGGCAAATTAATTGGAACAACACATAATCTGAGGTTGGATTATAACACATATACACAATAAATACAAATTTAACACGTAAGCCGTGACCAAATACATAATTAGATGAATGCATAATGACTGCAAACAGTATATGAAGACACCTGCTGTAAGGACAATGACGTAACACAACACTGTAGTCAGGAAAAATTCATTAATTCAAACCTATGTCACCGTAGGGATTTTAACCCTAAACTTTCCTGACTACAGTGTTGTGTTACGTCATTGTCCTTACAGCAGGTGTCTTCATATACTGTTTGCAGTCATTATGCATTCATCTAACTATAATCTATATCTAACGAAAAACTCCCCATAAAGTAGACACTTTATTTGAACTTGGTTGGTTTTCCATATATTATAAGAACGATACTCACTCCGTATATAACGAAAACTTTCTATGACGAAATAAATAACCTCTGTCCCTCGAGTTTCGTTATATTTGGACTGTATTTTAATTATTTTCGGCGTTATTAATAATATATAGTAATGATAAAGAAGCAAAAATTTTTATAAACCTAGTAAATGCCCCGTCTTGTCCAAGCTTCCCTATGTCATTAACATTACAAATTCTTAATTTTTGTTGACGCATTAAATACATTTATTACAGTTTTGTATAATATTATGTTATAATAATATTGTGTTTTTGTTAAATATGTGGGAGTGTACAGTTAAACTAAACAACCAGAGAATAGCCGGAAGAAACTATAATAAATTCTTAAATTAAATAACTGAATTAAGAAATCATATTTTTAATAACACACAAACTTGTCCTCGGAGGTCAAGTATTTTTCTTAAAATGTATAAAGTGGAATAATAGTGACGCCAAATATCTACAGGATGTATGAGAAAAGTTGTTAATTTATTATATATAAATAACTCTTGGGCACTGTGGACCAAATACCTACATTGTATTTTATTTTTTATTTGCCATTAAAAAATAATATTAAATACACTGTAAGTATTTGGTCCAGAGAAACCAATCAAGTTAATTTATTATATTAAATTGATATTTATATATTTTGAAGTTATTATCCCAAAAAGATGTGTTCAAAAATATTCCAATATTCTGTCTTATCTTTCTAGATGTTCCCTTCTTCTAAACTCTCATATACATAGCGTGAAACCTTCCCAAAATATGCTACATAATACGAAAAAAACGTCATCCAAATCGGTTCAGTGGTTTTCTAGTTATAAGCAAACAAACATACGTCCATTTGGCTAAAAAACTTTTCAAATAAAAATTGTGACGCATCTAATTATCTACAATTTTTATCGTTACTATTTTTTTTTTTATTTAACCAACTGTGGAGTGACAAAAGCACGCTAAAAAATCACCTCGCAGCGTTGCTTTGAAAACCTACGGCTAAATTATTACAATGTCTTTTACATATTTTCATAAAAACGGCCTAAATAAACTATTTACTATACTTTTTATCTGATGTCGATATCTCAAAAACTTCACAAATTATAATTTAATTTAATTTATTGTAGATTATAGACGCGTCGACAACTCAAGTCATTAGCGTCTTCAACACAACAATTAATAATCCATTTGTGTATTAGAATCCGCCAGCCGGCATACACAAACCAACTGGTACGAGCTCGGGTCCCTGGGAGAGCGAATTCCCACAAAACATTGGAATGCAAACTACATTGAAGATAACATGATTTTTGACAAACGTTATGAGTTCCGATCTATACCTAATAAAAAAAAACTCCACCTAGGTCCTAGGAATTACATTGGAAAAATATTTTCAACGATGCTTCTTGGTCTATCGCGACAACTTGAGAACTTTTTTGAAAACAAGGCTAAAAACCACATTTTGGCCGTCATTTTTCATGATAGCCGCCGTGTGGGTGGCGATGGTGGGATGAAGTGGATCCTGCTCAAAATTTGAAACTTAGGGTGTAAGTAGTTTGTTGCTTTTGTCCGGCGTGTTTATTGCCTCATTATCTGTAATATAGGCCTGGATGATTGAACAATTTGTGTTCAAGCGTTAACAAAGTAAAATTTTACATTAATTATTATATCTCCTCTGAAAGAATTTTATATTTATGGAAAACAATTTTGTATGTGTGTCACTTGCACATTCTAGCCTAACATTTCTAAAAAAATAACTGGTCTATTTTCAACAAAAACTTTGTCTCATTTTAAAAACAAACAAAATAAACCTAACATTTGCATGTTATAGTAATTTATGCTACATGTGGGATAAGTAGCAAATAATCTGACAGTCGTGTTTTGCGACATGAGCGTAAGGTTTATGGGGCATTCGTATGAAGACGAGTGTGATTGTCGCAACTCGCCTAACGGCTCGTTGCGACAAACCACACTCGTCTTCATACGAATGCCTCATAAACCTTACAGCGAATGTCGTAATCACGACTGTCATATTTGCTACTTATCCCACCTGTAGCATACAATACTTTTTACAACTACTGCTCTGGAAGTTGACTTTGAGAGAAATAGGGTAGAAGTACCGTTTTTGGCCACCTTTGCACCGTTTTTGGGCAGTTTAAATTTGAGTTAATTTATAAAAAATTGCAATATTAAAATGATTTTTTATTGAATTTTCATTTTTTTACACCTAATTTAACTGAGATTATGACGGTATTATCTATATATTTATCGCGACATTAGATGGCGTTTCAGTAGTCTCTAGTAAAGTGAAAAAGATAGAGTGAGTTAAGTACAGATTGTGTTCGTGAGGTTATATTTCTATAGTAGTATAGTTTAGGCGGAATCCGTGCAGTTATGTGATATTTAACCGAACATGTGCGTTTATGAAACACATATAGTCAAGTATGCGATTATTGTGTATTTCGGAGATGACATACAGCGCTCGAAAAGTCAACTTCCAGAGCAGGCGTTGTAAAAAAAATATAACGTTAGAAGCACCGCAACTATTTTTACTTACAATAATTCAATAATAATAGTAATACGGCTCTTCAACTCAAACGTGTTGCGTGAACGTTTGACTTACCGAAAATGCCTTCAAACAGCATTT
This sequence comes from Mongoloraphidia duomilia, assembly GCA_039654895.1. Lineage (NCBI taxonomy): Eukaryota > Metazoa > Arthropoda > Insecta > Raphidioptera > Raphidiidae > Mongoloraphidia > Mongoloraphidia duomilia. The sequence continues at coordinate 32,793,446 of CM077522.1, forward strand.
TAATAAACCATTTCTAAATAAATAATATACATTTATTTCAGTTTCGTTTTAACGGTAAAACATTTTATGTGATTAATAACAATACTTAAGAAGTGAACAAGATAAAAATGATCTAACAACATGCGAACGAGCCAAAATCGTTTTATTTGAAAAAAAACTGCTAGGTCAAAAGTCACATTTTTAATATAAATGAGCTCTCCAGTTGATTCGCCACTTTGTTACGCATTAAAATATTATACAAGTTTGTCTCCGCTTATAGCTGTTTAGACGTTAAACGTATCAGAAGTGGGATACAGTGTTAAAACTGGACTGAAATGCAAGTCTATCTGTTTCTTGCAAGAAGAAACGAATTTGATGGACGTATTCACACAAGCGCAAAAATCTTAACCCTACAAAAAACTTATCTGTGGAAACTTCTTTAATCATATTATAAGGTAGTAGTGTAATATAATACCTTATACTTTTTATATAAATATTTTAACGAAGATAATAATTATAACGTGAGCCGTGAGGTGGGTCGTTTATTAGGACTAAAGTGCGACCCTTGAGGTCCACACGACGAACTTCCCAGTTTGATAAATATTTAATAATAATAATTAAATTAGATATTACACAGAAAAGTAATCATTTTAATCATAAAAACATAATTATTATTTATTTTTAACAATAATTAAAAAAAAAAAAAAAAAAAAACGGCTGAACCGATTTTTATAAAGTTTATGCCGGATCAAAATGACGTTAACACGCCTCGATTGACACCCTTACGAAGTCGATATAATTTTTTATTCGCAAGATATTGTGTAACATCTACTTTTTTGGAGTCTATTTGGTTAAGAAAAAAGAACGGCTGAACCGATTTTGAAAACATTTCTTTCAGATCATATTTACGTTAATACACGTCGATTGGCACCCTAACGTAGTCGATATCATTTTTCATTCTCGAGATTTCATCTTAGAAAGAAATGGACACGTACGTACGTACGTACATACGTACACACACACACACACACACATACATACACACACACAGACATCTTTCTAAAAATAGTGTAAAAATAGTGTAGTGACCTTGAAACATAAAAATTTGTTATACATTTTGATTTCGATTTTCGGACCCATTACAATAACTTCCAATGGAAAGTTAACAAATAATACTTTTTCCTCGACTTTTTCTCATAATGGAATAATGTCAGCTCTAATTTATATTGAGTACAATCGCCATAATTTCTACACAGACGCTAGTTAATGCAGCCCAAACAATTCGCCTTACATCTTCTTAATTAAATCTCCAACTCCAGATTCTATTATTTTTAATACGTATTGAGTTGGAATAATTTTTTTCTTATTTATTTTAAGGTCGTCAACTTCCAGGGATATCTGGACCTAGTATCAAATTATATTTCATGTACAGATACGACCCCATTACAGTTCTTTTATTATTTTTTCATACTTACTAGTTTTTCTATACTACGGTATCACCCTCCCCAAAATGTTAACCCAGAACCGCCCATGCGCCGCTGTTGTCCTTTTTTACGGTGGAATCCAATTTAAATAATACCGTTTTATCTAATACTGATTAATGATTACTGACCCACGATTAAAGATTTGCTTTTCATCTTTTTTAATATAATAATTTATTCCTGTTGTCGAGCGTCTATAATTTACAATTCATTCATTCAATAATTTATTCAAACTACAAGTCTCTGCACATTTTTTCGTTATTTCGCTAGCTCTTACACGCAAATTTATTCAGATTTCTTTCTTATTTTTTTAGGTAGGTATATAGGTATAGCAGTGAAATGCATTACAATATATGTACGCAAAATTTTATTGCATTTTTCTTAAAAGTTGTAACATAAATTCGCGTAAAACTGCAACATAATCACCCAATAATTAATACTTTTACTTGGTTCAAATTATGCAAAAAAAAACTCAAAAACCAGTCTAAAGTAATAATAATAAAAATCGTATAAATAAAGGTGTTTATTAATCTATAACAGTTAACTACTTCGAAACAAGGCTGATCGTTATTATGTCGCGTAGTAAATTTGCAAACATGGAAACACTAAACATTTTCAGTTCTTATTATGTTATGAATAATTCATAATATAGAGCGCGCATCGACCATACACCAGTGTTATAATGTTATAACAACTGTATGGTTTATGTAGAGCCAACTCAAATGTAACATATATGAATATGTACGTATGTAAGGTGTACCACGTTCCTCCAACACTTTACCCGCCAGCTATCATTTCACGCGCCGTGTTCGTTAGAATATTAAACGGAATATGACGTCTACTAGGTACTGTCTAAAAAATGTTCGTTATCAGAAGTGGGATTCACCTGTTCTCTCATATATCTTACTTAAGCCCGTATTCACCAAACACTGTTAAAGATAGTAGTTACTAACCTTAGAATAAATTTATTCCTTGGAATAAAATAAACTTTCTATTCACCAAGCAATTTATTCGATAGAATAGTAACCTCAGGTAAAAATGTACTATAAACCATACGCCTTGGAGATTTTGTCAAATATTTTGATTCTAAAGCACGTTTACCAAAGATCCGACCGATGGCGCATCGATCGAAAATGTAAAATGGTGAATATTGACATATTTTACTGACAAAAGCCTTTACCTGAAAGATATGAAATTAATATTTACCTGAAAAGGTCGCCAGGCCATAGAGTAATTTATGCATTTCGTGCATTTATTTAACTAGGCGAATAAATATTTATACCCTTGAAATTGGACAGAATAACTATTCTTACGATTTATACCTGCAGTAAACTTAACTATGTTTGGTGATTTGGATTATCACTATTTATTCCGATTAATAGTTACCAGGGGAATAAATCAACGGAATAAATAACTAACTAGGCTCGGTGAATACGGGCCTTAGATGTTCAGTATTAACTGTTGGAAACATTGGAAAACGTCACAATAAGAAAACAGTCAAGAAAACATTTCATAATGCTGGGTTGCAGAAATCATTGTCAGAAAATTTGATTGGGCAATGACAGATTATGACAACACATATTTCTCCATAAGAAAAGCAATGTAGAATTTCAAATCGATCTTGTTAAAAAAATAATTGATCGATTGAAACGATATTTTTTTAAACTGTGTATACATGTATATTTAACATGGTTTTGTGTAGCAGCTAATTTGTAGGGGGTAAGACAAAAAATTCAAGATATATCTCGGGCGAAATGATATTGTGACTCGTTTTAACATACTGTCACTACTCGTCAGTAATATACCTCATTAAGCCACTAGATATACAATCTACTATTATAAAACTGCTCATTGAAAGTTTGTCGTTTCAATGTTTGTTTGTACGCACCTCGTAGAGTACTATATCCAGTGCAACCATTTGTAATCTGTCGGGCGTATTAGATGCTCATTATTCTTTTTGACACGCTTGAACTTATCAGTGTTTTTTGGTGGTTGTTCTTAAAGAACAACAGTAACAACACAGAATATAGTGTATATATAAGTAATATTATATTCCAGCCCGCCGCTACAATTTACATAACATTAAGAAGTGCTCAGATTATATTTGCTTAAAACACGATATATTGTTGTACAGGCTTATCAGTGTAGAATATTTACAACATGGTAAAGGAAGCTTAAATATATATTGGCAGACAATACTGCTAAAGGACAAAAAATGTATGCAAATAAATAGTTAACTACCCATATACACAAAACAATGGATGCGTGTACTTTGTAGGCCCGTTAGAAGTTACACTTCTTTGGCGTGATTAAGATCTAATTTTTAATTTGCATGCAAATGATTTACTGAAATATAAATTTATAAAAGGACTGGAGTGAATCTATTTATATTTGTTTATATGGTAACTATGGAACTCATTAATGCTGCAACTTCATCGTGTTAAATTTTCGTGACGCAATGCGAGCGCATCGTAAAAATTCACTCTTATCATTTTTTCATAACGCGCCAAAAGAAGTATAACTTCAAAAATTAAAAAATGTCCTTCTAAAAACGGGACAAAAAAGAATATTAAATAGAACATAATTAATTAAAATTGGAAAAAATTCAAAAAAAAAACCAAATAAAAACGTATTTTGTTTTTTTTTAATATTGATGTTTAAACGTTTCAGTTTATTTAACATAATTTATCCCAAAAAGAAAAATTCGACTGATGACCAATCCTATACTTCCCACCTAGTAAATATTTGCAAAAAATAAACTCTCTTGTGTAGCGGTGCTGTTGTTTACATGGCGTTGCTATGGTTCCTCTATTACAAGTCACTAGTTCCCGGGTTCTAGCCCGAGAGCTGGTAAAAGTGTCAATTGGATTTTCAATTTATTTTTTATTTTTTTTTTAGTAAAATATTTTTTTTTCTCGAAAACTATACATTTTAGAGTAAAAAAATATTTACATTTTTTTCATATTATAACATCTAGAATTCATTTATATTTTTTTTTACCTATGTTAATACGTGACATTGAGAACGTTTTTTTAATATCTCAGGATCCACTGAACCGATTTGACTCAAAATCTAATCAGATCTAAGTTAAAGGCTGATAAACACAATAGAACAATCGGCATGGCCGTATGTTATTCCGTTTTTACGATATCGAAGGCGAAAAATCGTACCAACTTAATCCCTCGTGTCTTATACTTAATTGTACTAGTTGTATAAACTACTATTTTTCTTCCAAATTATGTAGATATAATAAAAATTAAATTGAACATTTAAAAAACCCCCGACGCAAAAAAGCAAACCTTTAAAAACTGAGAAAATAATTAATATCTACTATATCTGGTCCGATGCACCGTCTATTTCTTCATTTAGATGAAATATTTAATGTATAAATGTGTCGGGAATCGCTGAGACATTGGAATTTGTGCCAATTCACAGTGGTCCCCGACGCATTTATGAATTAAATATTTCATGTAAACGAAAAAATAGCCGGTGCATTGGAGCAGATATAGTAGATATTAATTATTTTCTCACTTTTTAAAGGTTTGCTTTTTTTGCGTAGGGGGTTTTTTAAATTTTTAAGTTAATTTTTATTTCATACTTTTTAAACTAACTAATCAAACTCGAAGTTTCTAGCTGTAATACTGACCGATATTTCTATAACTGCGATGAGAGCTGAAGATCTTGGAAACTGAACCGATTTTAATCAAACATGGCTATATAAGAACAATCTCGCAAATACCAGCTTTCAAAAAAACAAAAACGCATTGAAATCGGTCCACCCGTTTGGGAACTACAATGCCACAGACAGAAACACAGACAGACGAAGGCTTCTGCAAACTTATAAGTTATAACATCCTTCTTTTATCGTCGGGGGTTAAAAAATAACACTGCGACGACTGTAATAGATCAGCGATTAAGCAAACAGTCAACTGCAGATATATTGTAATGACGAGTACCTACCTATAATTACCAAACGATTGTAATAATTTCAAATACGTAACGTTATGAAATATAAATAATCATTTAAAAATATAAGTCCGGTCCTGTTGGTTAACAATTAGGCAAGTTACGTAAGTCTTACCTACCTTGTGTAATATCGGCGTGTCTTGTGTTTGAAAAGAAAAATTTTTAATCAGTTAAGTGCTCTGAATCGATATAAAAAGATAAAAAAATAAAATATTCGTTTAAAAAATTGTAATGTTTTATTACTAAGTAAAAAAAAAGTATTATAATTATATTAAATAAATCCTATTTTCAACTATTCTAGCTGTTCGATTTATTGGGCCCAGCACCTTATTTTTTCCTTTCCACCTCGAGCAGTTTCTTCACAAATACCTACAATAATTATTTATTTAAATAATAATTTTAAATATGATAAATTAAAATATTTTATATAAACTGGAACAGCTAAACCTAATCGAAAAACCAAAAAACTCAGGTATGTTGTAAATAATAACAAAATTAATTAGGTATTAAAACACCTGTGCACTAACTGTTTTTATTGATTGAAGAACAAGTATTTTACGCACACAAGGAGTATTTTCAATATTTTTACAAATAAATAATAACATAAGGAATATTTCTGAACTTAATTGATATTAAAACGTGTAGCATCTCAAATGAGTATATAATAATAAAAATAATAAATTAGCTCTGGATATACCTTTTGCGATCACTACACCTGCTAATCGAAATCCAGTCAATAATACAAGCTTATTTTGTATGCATAAAGCGTAGCGGTGTAGATATTCGATTATAAAAAGTGACGCGTGGACTATTAATATCTATATAATTTAGCAAAATATCATGTTGATGATAATAAATTAGTTTAACAGGGTAAACATAACTGGACATTATTATAATGTAAAAATATCAAGGACATACGACCGAATGTGTGTTAAGAGACAAGGACATTCTTTAAACATGTGTTAAATGTTTAACTTCCTTGATCTTGATCTCCCCATTCATGAGGTGTTAATTTTGTTTTATTGCCTTTTGTTATGTTAAATCGGCAGTGTCAAAATAAAATATCAAAATATTAACACACATACATATTTATGAATTACGTAAACTGTCAATGAAACAATACTATTGACAAATGTCATTTCTTGCATTATTGTCAATTAATTTCAAATATCCGATGGCCAACAAGTTCAAGATATACAGGCTGTAACGTACCTATACTCGATGGTGCAGTACCCGAAATTATCTGACGGTATATTTATATCCAATATGTATTTTTAAATAATAAAGCATTCTATCGTTATTATAATTACCAGTGAATCCGGTGCAACAAAAAAACTGCATAGAAGGTTATTGTTGAATTTTGTGCAGTTTGAGATCTTTCATTGGAAGATTTGACCATTCTTCTATCACATCAGAAACCTTTTATATAAATGTCCATGTGTCACAACTCACAGATATATACATAAATTATATATAAATTAAGTACAGCAGGTGTGTGTAAAGTACCAACCCCGAGTTGGAAATATGTTTAGAAGAAATTTTAATTTATCAATTTAAATAATTAAGTACTCATATTATGTTTGAAAATATAATTATGGAATTTATTGACTATTTGTACTTGATTTTCTTTATTATATTGCCGACATTGCTGTCAAGCATTATTATAATATATAATATAGATTCTGTTAAATTAAACATTTTAAAAATCAAAAAATCTAGCACAAGTTCTTTAAAAATAAAAAATAAATTGTATCAGTGGGTTCGTACCTCCTTGCTTAGCGCAGGGTGTGAGGCTAAGTCAAATCCATGAACCCGTACTGAAACTACACTTTTCTTTTAAAAACTATATTATATTATAATATTACGGGTTTTTTTACCCGACGCGGCACAGCAAGGAGGGGTTTATTTAAATTGTAATTTAATTTTTAATTTTACTACTAAACCTAGTTCAATATACATACTCGTAGATGATTTCTTAAGTGACAGCAATATTTTAATAATTTTTATGTTAAAAGACATGTTATTTGTGTTTGATTAGTGTTTTTTTGGTATCCTATTACCTATAACTTTTCCGCAAAAATGTTCTATTATCAAAATATATCGTATAAACGATAGAACATTTTTGCGGAAAGAAAACCACATCAAAATCGATCCATTCATTCATTGAAGACTATCTTTGTATCTACTATCTATCTGTCAGTCTGTAGCAGATATACAAAATATATACGACCCAAACACATATATAACACCTTTTTTGTGAGTCGGGGGTTAATGAGTAGGTACTTAATTATTATTATTTTATTATATTTCTAATTTTAAACTAAAATCCTATTCTGATACATTTTTTAAATTATTCGTTGTATGAAGATAATAATACTAAAAATTATTTTACATGTGTATATAGCTTCTCTGACGTTCTAATCTATCTCGTTACATTTAAACAACACATTGTTCTGAATAATCTTAATCTATTTTTTTTTGTTTAATTTTTTATTCTACATATAAAAATAGCACACAATATAAATTATGCAAAATTGTATTTTGATTATGCACGTTTGTTTTTTTTTTAATTCGATCCTTTGAAATAATTGCGTAGATTTTATATTACATCCGGTATATGAAATGTAATTTTACTAGTAATATCTACCATATTTGGACAAGGTTTTTAAGACAATTTAATTGTGATAAACGTTGACTAATGATTGATAATAATATTGAATAATGATTGACGTCTTTAATGAACAGCCGAAATTTTTTTCGATAAAAGAAACGCTAATTTAATTGAAGTATTTTGACATTTAATTATAGCTAAACCTGTCAATAAAAAGTGTCTCCTGTTCGAAGCTTTGATTTAAATATGCTAATATATTGACATTCATTAAATATTTTAGTTGACTATTAATTGATTTGCGTTACCTATTGAATATTGCATTTAGTTGCGTTGAATTTTAATAGAATCTAATAAACCTATTGAATGCTAAGAAAAAAATGTATGTTAATGCCATTAGTATATCCACTGTGAAAAACCCATTAAAAATAGAAAGTAGAGACGGAAAAAATTCCATAAATCAAATAATATAAAAGAAATCGGCAGGTTCATTTTCGAAAAAAAAAATGAAAAAGTATTACTTTATGTTTTGTTTTAAAATAATAAAATAATTCTAGGTAAAAATATTTTAAATTTCTACAGGTCAAAGTTTCTAACAGTTTGGAAAATGTTTTCATCTCGGATTTTCTATAATAAAGCGAGTTATTCAATAAATGTGAGCATGTTTTCTTTTTAATTCTTATAATGCAGTATTTAACGATTATTCATTTGAACAAAAATTGTTCAGTAGTTTTACGCGTCTAATTATATTAAATCGGTTCAGATCTAATTTTCTCGCATTTGCAGGACAATAAAATTAGAAAAGCTTTTGTTTTTATTACGTATAGCCACACATTGACTACTTTATTCCTTGAATTTATGAAACAGAAATAACACATTTACATAACTTTTAATTTAATGACTAATAATTAAAACCACGTGATCATTTCTGTTTCCGATACAGTTTTCAGAAGCGTCGGGATAGGGGTGGTTTCGGGTTTTTAGTTGAAATTTCAAATAATATAAAAATAATTTTTAAACCATACTAATGTGCTCTTTAAAAATTCATTTTACCCACGTTTTTTCCGCCTCTAATTCTGAATCAGCCTGTATAGGTTTTGCAATACGCCTTTAACATTTTCTGTAATTGATAGTCCAGTATAGTAATGTAAATTTTACTTACATTATTATCGCAATCGCTCAAAATGAGAAATTTTTCAAAATGCTTCAATAAAGTGCTTATGGTGTAGGTACAACGATTTCCAACATATTGCTCATAAAGAATACAACATCTGCATAAGACGTGAAACACTACTTCTTCATTTATGAATGTTAACATATCGACTTCGCTTACACATTAACTTTATCCAAATACACATATTTGTAACTTATGTGGGAGTCCACTTTAATTCATGTGGCGTAACCCAGTTCTATCAGCTATGATAAGGATGCATCGTCAACTTTAATCATATAATATTTCTTGTTGAACTTGGAAGCTGGTCTTTGTCGGACTATTCGCTAGCGTTATTGTCGAATTTGACATAATATAATTCTCGACTGTTGGTGATATTGTAAAACCGCTGAACGTCACCCTGCAATTAGTATTGCCATCTAGATCTAGACTTTCTTAGACTCTTGTCTTCTCTAGATTTTCAAGACAAGACTTGCAAAAGTCTTGTCTAGAATTTTTTTCAAGACAACACAAGACTTGCTTTATCTAGATCAAGACTCTTGCTAAAACTCTAGACAATTTTCAAGACTCTAGATAAACTAAGTAGTACTTTACCTACTACTACTAATCTAGACTCTTGAAAATAATGTAGTCTTGATATTAGACCAGACAAGAGCTTGTTAATAATTTAGACTTAAACTTAGTGAAGTCTTGATATTTCAAGACAAGACAAGATTTTGAAAGTCTTGTCTTGTCTTGTCTTGTCTAGACGGAAACACTATCTGCAATTCCGCGTAAATGCTTAAAGTAGCAAAATTGAGGTGATCTACAACACAACCTCCTTTAATAAAAAAAAAACAAACAAAATCCGTAAAATAAAAAACAAAGAACCTGACTACCGCTAACACAAAACAAGCTTCCAAAAAGAAACAAAATTGAACAAAATGGATTAATACTGATGTAATATAAAACACAATCTACGAAAGATTTTGTCTTGTGGTAATTCTAATTACTGTTGTATAAATCCGTTGTAGCATTCCATGTTAAATTCAAGGCATACAGTCATGTCTTTTAAGTCACAGTTAATAGTATACTAGTTGGCATATTTTGATGCCACATACCTTATAAATCACGACAAATAGGACAGTTGCTCAGCATCTAATTTTCTATACATGGTTGATGGATGGCGGTTTACTTTTGGGACAACCTGTATACCTACTATTTGATAATAATATTTCAAAACTTTTGTGCAATTCAAGCCGCGCGCAGAACTATTGTTGCTTGTTGCCTATTTTAGGCCAAAGTTGCACGTATTTAAAATTCTATAGCAGGTATTTGGTATTTATAATTAGAGAAGCACCACTGAGAACATTATCATAATACAATATTAGGTAAGTATACCTATTATTTTTATCAATGGATTCTTTAGAATGACTTTAAATTACTTATCAACACCAAACTGAATTTCTGTAAGTATATACCTATTACCTACGCTACTTTTTACTTAACTGCGCTCAAGTTAAAAGAATGATCCCGTTAAAACCGACAATTGCGCTAACGAATCTGCAGGCAAAATCGACTTTCACGCGAACGAAGCTGCTGGAAAAAGCTAGTTAACAAGTACGTTAGCATCCATCCCTGATCAATTTATACTGCACGTATACGCAAATGCACTACATATTGTAACATACAAGTGCAGAACGGCTGGGTAAAGAGAAGTACACTGTTGTGAAACTGCATTACAGTAACGTCACACCGGTGCGCATCTCGAAACGTTTGAAATAGAAAGTGCTTCTGAGCCACCGCCGCCGCCGTGTTGAGTGGGCTCACATATATTATGAACAGAAGCAATAGTGTGTCAACAGAGCTAACTGCAGGTGACTAACGCGGACATTATTACCATTTATTTCTGTGTCCACAAAACTTAACCGTTTATAATATGTCTTTGGTAATCTCCAGATCCATTTTTTAAAACTTTATTTAGTATTCTCTCACCCGTATTTAGTATTCTCTCAAATGCATCCTTCCAATTACCACTACACACAAAATACCGATGATTAACATTGAACACTGAGGTAAAATCTATAGAGGACACATACCGTATACAACAGCTTATACAAAATTGAAGCCAGGTTTGACGTTACAGATCACAACAAACATAACGGCGAAACATGGAATGGATTGGGAATATTAATATAGGTATCTTCTTCTTCTCAGTGCTCACAAATAAAATTAGGGCCAAATTACAATGGCGACTGGCTTCACTTTTAAATGCTTATACTCCCTCTAATAGCTTTAACCTCAGTGATGATGAATTATAATGTCTTAAATAAAAGACACCTTGTGGAGTCCAAATGCAATCAACAACGATCACAACAAATAATACTGCGCATCGCCTCTAACGTAAAAAGTGGAAAACAGACTTGAAGGTTGTTATCTGGCATGAATTCAAAAATTTAAAATTTGGCCTGTAGCGCCCCAAAAATGGGACGAGTAGATTGAATTTTACGCAAAAAAATGTATCATCGGATCAAAAATATGATCCTGTGCGTGTAATAAAGTTTTAACCGGGAGAAAGGGGGCTAGACCCTTCTTAAAACCTCCCGGTAGGTGTGATAATTGAGCACCGAGAATTATGAGTTGAACTTTGCCTACATATAAAATGTAAATAAATACGTGAAACCCTGGCTCGGTGAAGGAACAAAGTGACTTTAAGATGAATTCTAGACAATAGAACATCGTAAGGTACCTAATTTTGACGTTGAATAGGAAATACCAGGGTTCCAAGGATATAATATATCAAGAATAAATATCATGCTATATACCACGATATTTATGTGTCGATTTATACCATGGACATTTATAAAAAAAAATTTAGTTTCCTATGTCAGATTGTAACGACTCTAAACATGATACAAAAGTCAAAACAAAGTATCGACGTGGGCCAGTATGTGACATATGTTTATTATTACCAAATTTTCATTTTTAGTGTTTGAATTTTAGTTCTGAAGTTGAAAACTGTGGCACTTAACACTTTTGTTTATAATTTATATATTTTTCTTTGGCTATTATTTTAATTAAAAATATATAATATTATGCAATTTATTTATCATTTCCATTGGGCATAATTTATGGGGGGGGGATTATAAAAATAAATATGAAAATAGTGATATACATATATCTGAACTATATTCAATATTTTGATATTTATATAAATATCATATAAGTATGATATTTTCGAACCTTAGGAAATACTAAATATTTTATTTAATTTTTTCCACACTTTGTCAATTCAATTATAACATAAAATGGTTCCAAACATAAAGCCATCATTTATTTGTCCTTAAGGAAAAAGCCGATGTTGTAAGCGTTTTCTAGAAATACAAAGGACGCAGCTTGATCGCGATCAATGGGTCCAGAGGAGACACAGTGCAGTGACCAGTATAATAACTGATCGTCGTTCTAATGGACGTTAATCCATGCAACACGCCCGTCTCGATCCGCAACTTTACGATCTGATTATATCGCGCCCTCTGCACCGTACCTGCAACACAGCAGCGACAACAACTCTCTGATTGTGCTTATGGATGCTGCTCCTGCCGAACAGGGTTGCTGATTGATTCTGTTTTTAAACCTCAATTGGCTACTTACTACGTAGATCACAAAATGCAACTATTTGGTCGCATAGGTACCTGTGCGTTACATATAGTGTCCTGCACTTATAGGAAAACCTATGCAATTTAAAATTTTGTTGAGTTCCTGCTTCTCATTACCTATTATTTTGTAAACTTTTTTGAGTGATCTTTATAGTTTACAACTTCAGAAAGAATTGCAGTGTTTTTTAAATCTGATATCACGAAGACGTTTTGAAGAATAACAGTTTAAATTTTTACTTTAGATTAATAATTTACATGTAAGAAATTTATCGACGGACGGACATCCAAAACTCGCTTTATGCAGTGGTCATGAAACGTCTATGCATTCGTTGAAGTCTCTGTGTGGTTTTTAGCCATTATAAAGACTTTCTTCACTCCTACGATCACTCGAAAGTAAAAAACTTATTTTTCATTTTGTTATCTATTATATTATCTCTAGTGTGAGCAATTATTTCTGAAATTATGTTTTCTGAAAACTTCTATGAAATGAAAATTACTAAAACAAAACGTAAAAAAATAAAAAATGCTTCAGCGGGTCAACATATCTAATAATTATGAATAAAAGGAAAATAACTTCAAACTTTTTTTTTCAAAATTGAAGACCCTTTTCAACGTTCAGTAGAGCACAGACCGCACATGCGCGAGGTAGGCATAATCAGTTGAGTTAATGCAGAAACACATTAAACATTGATATAAGTTATATAGATTTTGTCACTCGTTAACGCGAATATATTTATTACAATTTTATTAAAAATTATAAACACCTGAAATCTAAGTTGAATTTGGCAAAAATTTCCTGCATCGGCCGGGAATCGAACCCGGGCCGCCCGCGTGGCAGGCGAGCATTCTACCACTGAACCACCGATGCTTATGATCTCGAAGAATCTACATAATATAGTAAGAAGATGGACTTTCTCTGCAATAATTTTTACATTAGTTGCAGATTCATATATCAAACCAGCAATTACAGTTGTCTCAAATCTTAACAGTGAGTAAAAATGGCAGCTATTTTATATAATAGGTATATTAGCTTTTCACGACTTTTGATTACATTTTGATAATACAGAAATATTTTACATGGCGTTGCTATGGTTCCTCTATTACAAGTCCCCAGTTCCCGAGTTCTAGCCCGAGAGCTGGTAAAAGTGTCAATTGGATTTTCAATTTATTATTAAAAAAAAAATAATGAATTGAAAATATGAATTGGTGCTAGGCTCAAATAACCTTAGCTGTTGGTGGTCTTTAAAATACAATTAATTAATTACAATTAATACAGAAATATAAAATGTTTTCTGATTGATACAAAAAAGAAATGTTATATTAAATTGCTAAAAAACAAAGACCATTAAGATCATTAATAATTGTTCTTAGCTCTTTTTTTTATTTTTCTTTTTATGTGTAAAAAGTACTGCAGATCGGACACTTTTCTGTATCAATAATTAAGTATTAAAAATTGACAACACAACTTTTATTCGTAAGTTATAATGGCACCTATAATAAGTCCGTATAATTTTATTTTCTTACGAGTTTCTCTTGGTTTTTGGGTATTTTTAAGACGAAAGAAAGTGTTCTACATCGTGTTTAGCATCTATTTGCTTGTTTGTGCTCCGATCAGTCGAAAATGGCTGGAATGATTTTGATGAAGTACAGAGCACTCAGACTTACAGTGCATTGGCAGTCTGGTAAAAAGTACCCAATATTTATAAGTTTAGGTATTTTTTAACAGGTTATATACGTTTTAATTAAGAAACCGCGGGAAAAAGCTTGCATACATTCAGCACGTGATGGTCCTTGCACCGAAGTTATATTATAACAAGCTCTACCTCCTGAATTCAGGCATTTGAATTTAAACATATTAAAAAAAGTTATGGCTTTAAATTATTGGTGCCGAAAAACTAGTGGAAATGTGTACCATCAAATTTTCATTCTAACATTTTCATATTCTTTTTTATTTTTTAACCCCCGATGCAAAAAATGGGTGTTGTAAGTTTGAAGCCTTTCTTTATCTGTTTGTCTGTCTGTGGCATCGTAGCTCTAAGCCGATTTCAATGAAATTTTTTCTGTTTGAAAGCTGGCATTTTCGATTTATTTTTATTTATTGTAAATTATTATAGACGCGTCGACAACTTAGGTCATTAGCGTCTTGATTACATTAAATAACAACTCACTTAAAACTAAATTACATCACAAAACATCCATGAGCGGAGGCGGGATTCAAACCCACGACAGTCCGATCCAGAGGCCGCGACGCTAACCACTGGATCACACTGTCCTATGGCATTTTCGAGACGGTTCTTGCATGTTTGATAGAAATCGGTTCAGCTTTCTTACTTTTTAAAGGTTTACTTTTTTGCGTCGGAGGTTTTTAAAATTTTTAATTTAATTTTTATTCCCAATTATATTACTGGTACAGTCAACAATCATAGGTGATCAAAACACATTCCACATAGTGCAAATTATGAATTTTCCTACCATAGAACTGGCCTCGTCAAGTTTGGTAGGATAATCCTAATGTTTAGTATCAAATTTGTAACACCTATACAGGATAAATAAATAAATAAAAATATTTCTTTTCTATTACAATGCAAAAATATAAAAAATTAATCAAAATAGTAATTGTTTTTTTGAATTTAGATTTTATTTACGAAGAATAAGTAATTGAAGTTCTTTCTGATGCAGCGTTATATCAACGAAAAGCTAATATTTTTATATGTGAAAAGATTTAAAAATGTAACTGGTAAATGATTGTAGTTTTGTATGCATTTACTGCACATTAAATATCATACCTACAGAATGCATAAGGATAACATAGTCATCCTTATTTATGGTATTCGATTGCATTGAAGCAGGCTTTAATTTGATTTAAAACGTACGCAAATGTTTACCATTTTTGGTATTAAAATACTGAAATGATTTCTTTATGATTTTACAATTCTTTCAGGTAGATTCTTTATACGTTTATTACTTAATGTTATTTGTTTACGCATTTGGCTGGTTTTACGTCGAAAATAATCCGTTGCATCCTTTATGATTTAACATTTTAACCAAATGAACAATGGTGAGTACCTTCCAAAAAAATTAAGTTCTAGGTTTTGAAGATTTGAATATTAAGTACATATTACAACAAAATATATTCCTCAAATTGTTAGAAATAAATTTATTTTAATTTCACTCAAGGGTTTCAATTTAACATGGTTTTAAATATTTATAATAGATTCGGCCGTTACTCGATGTGAATTGATGTTATACATTTTAAAATTAAATAAAACTGTGTTTTAAAATTTAAATTATTCACACTTAAGAACTTTATTTTATAACAATTGTTTCGCACAATCTTCATCAGACAAAGATTTTAAACTTTGTGTGTAAATAAATAAAACGTTTTGTTTAATTTAATTTTAAAATGTTTAACAAGGTTTTATAAATACGAGCCCCAATTGATCTTAAAACCAATAACATTATTTAAAACTACACCTATAAAATAATTAATAAAAGTTCCAGTACTGTGACTAAAACAGAACACCGTTATTCTTTAATAATATAAATGCCGTAACAAGAGAGAAAAAGCAGTTAGATCCTAAACTATAAGCAATTAAGAAATAGATGATCGGCATTATAAAAGAGTTTACAATACAAAAATGTTTACGCCTATAAATTTTGAAACATTGTCAACCCGCAGGGCGTAGAAGAACTGAGAAAACGTTTATTTATGATTGTACAAATACATTACACGAAACTGCAGGGACATTAATATTAAAACATAAATATTAATTTGTAAAAAATCCCAACAAATTCCAACAGTGGGCGGCGAGCAGTGAATTTAACATTTTTTGTTAATCACAGTGTTAAAAATGTTTGTAGTCAACAAAATTTATTGAAATACTTAACAAGGCTATTAATACTCACAAAAAATAACATGATACAAAAATATTTCTATAAAAATATGTATTATATAAAAAAAATCTGAAATAGAATCTTAAACTCGCGTTATACCAACCTACGCATATCATACAACCTGTCAACAATACATTTATAACAATAATATGATCTTTTAACCTCAGAAACAATAACATGAAAAGTGTTAACTAGCATATATATTATTATTATAGTTGTGCTAAAATGTTAACGAATTCATATCTGCAACATTTATTATTTATGGTATACCTATAGTGTTATATTTATTAGGACGCGTCCACACCTGGACTGAATTAATCCGGAACGCCATTAATCATTATCCCACTTCCACCAAATCAATTTTAGTGCAGTTTGAATACGAGCATAGACTAGTATGATGAGTGATTATATTAATTTTTAGACGAAACCATAACAACCTGCTATTTACACTAACGTAGACCAAACGAAAGTTCTGAAGAATACAGAAATGTTTTCTACATTATTAATTATTTAAGAGCCTAAATTTCAAAAAATTCACAGATTTCGCAATCCTTGCAACCATCGAGGACATTGGAAATGATAACAGCATATATGAAACATAATTAACTGTTTATTATACACACAATATTTATCAATGCACTGTTTAGTTTTGTCAGGAATAACCCTATTATTCTTCTGTTATATACGCGTTCACTTTTGCTTGATTACTTAACTTTGAAATGGATTTTTCTACAGTATTTATTAACATTTGCTCAAAAATAACACCGCAGATCGTGGCAAATACCTCTCAATTATCTAGACATGATATAAAACACATTTCGAAAAAATTGCACTTGTTCAATTTTGCATGATTGCTCCTCACTTGATCGCGACACCGTTGTCTTTTGGCCTTGAACGAAAACTCGTAACTCTGCCCCCATATACGAACATAAACATTTCCAATGTTAATATAGACCTAATTTCATCACATTGGGGCAGATTTATGTGTACACTACTAATTATTCTGACTATCAGCTAGTTCAAACGTATTTATTTTGATAAATAAATATAATCGCGACACTCAGTTGTCAAGTCGTAACAGTTCAATACACAACTACTGCTCCACTAGTTACGACTCAAAATTGAATCAGCTGGAGAATCGACAATTTATTATTATTTATATAATAAGTATTTTTTTTGTCCAACATTTGGTTCTATAATTAAAAATCTATAGTGCGCGACGGGTATAAGTTGTATTGTTGATACAGTCCAGTCACGAGAGCTTAAAAAAGTAGGTCCACCTTGCGTTTTGTGCAGCAAATGATTTTATTTATTTGTGTCCTCAAGCATGTTTAGGAGATGTCAAATCCAAGTTTGCGACCTCTAAAACAGGGTGGGGGAGTTTTGGTGGGCTAAAGACCATGATTTTTTTGCTCTTTTTTCGGTTTCTTGCTTATAACATAAAAACGGCTGGTCCTATCGAAAAAATGGTCCTGTTCAAAATTAAAGGGCACAAAATTTACTTCAAAATCCACTAGTTAAATATGTTTTTGTTCCGATTTTTACCGACTCTACAGAACTTAGAAAAACAAAAAAAAAAAATAAACTCTTTTTTTGTTTGAAGGCGCTAATCTCAGGAACTACTAGTCTGTAGAAGAAGCAAAGTAGTAATCATTGAGACCCTATACGAGCTTTTTAAAAATTCAATCCCAAAGGGTGAAAACGGGAGTGTAGGATTTATTGTAATAACAAGAAATCCTACACCCACGTTTTACCCCCTTTGAGATTGAATTAAAAAAACAAAATCGAATAGCCTATAACCTTCCTTAATAAATGGGCTATCTAACAAAAAATTTTTTTTCAAATCGGACTGGTAGTTCCTGGGATTAGCGCGTTCAAGCAAAAAAAAAGAAACCCTTTTTTTGTTTGAACGCGCTAATCTCAAGAACTACAAGTACCATTTAAAAATTTTTTTTTTGTTAGATAGCCCGTTTATTGAGGAAGATTATAGGATATACGAGTTTTATTTAAATTTAACCCCAAAGGGGGTAAAACGGGGGTGTAAGATTTTTTGTAATAACAAAAAATCTTACACCCCCGTTTTACCCCCTTTGGGTAAAAAAAAACTCGAATAGCCTATAACCTTCCTTAATAAACGGGTTATCTAACAAAAAATTTTTTTTTTAAATCGGACTTGTACTTCCTGAAATCAGCGTGTTCAAACAAAAAAAGAGTTTATTTTTTTTTTGTTTGAACGCGCTAATCTCAGAAACTACCAAGCCGATTTGAAAATTTTTTTTTCTTAGATAGCCCGTTTATTAAGGAAGGTTATAGGCTATTCGAGTTTTTTAATAGTTAAAAGCTTGAAAAAGTGCTTTTTTTTCATTTTGGTAAATGTTGGCGATTTTCTAAGTTCTGGAGAGCCGGTAAAAATGGGAACATAAACATATTTGACTAGTGCATTTTGAAGTAAATTTTGTGCCCTTTAATTTTTAATAGGGCCATTTTTTCGTTAGGACTAGCCGTTTCCATGTTATAAGCAAGAAACCGAAAAAAATGCAAAAAAATCGTGGTTTTTAGCCCACCAAAATTCCCCTGCCCTATTTTAGAGGTCGCAAACTTGGATTTGACATCTCCTAAACATGCTTGAGGACACAAAAAAATAAAATCATTTGCTGCACAAAACGCAAGGTGGACTTCCTCTCGTGACTGGACTATAATAATTATTGTTTCATAGTATTAAAAGAGTAAAAATTACATAAACTCGAGCTGAAATTGCTCGTTAGAATATTATATCTCTGCGATTATTGCAAAAGAGAGTTGATCTTCTGACTTCTTGGCAAACTCAGTAAAAGCATCTGCATCGGTGGTTCAGTGGTAGAATGCTCGCCTGCCACGCGGGCGGCCCGGGTTCGATTCCCGGCCGATGCATATATACATTTTTACCCAACTACACATTGAAAAGAAGTTATAAGTAATCATTATTTTAATTAATCAAACATAATTTATTATTAACATACCTATAGTCGTAAAGTCTGTTTTTATTTTTTTGCAATAGTATTAATTAGTTTTAATATTGTAACGATTCTAAGCAGGCTGGTTGCAGCCTTGATTCGTTGGCTTAACATGGATCACGCAGCCTTGAGCGCGAAGAAATATTCTGGTTGACAACAATAAGAAAACCCGCCACCATGGATATAAAATGACCAGGAAAGTTCATATAGGCAAGAGCAAGTATGAAACACAGGAGAGTCACGTATACATTCTCAACGAGAGCAGACGTGAAAAGTGCGACAAGAAATAAATAGACCACCAGCGAGTTAAAAGTTCTTCGAGTGACCTAGTGCAAATAATCTTCCAGTACCAAGTGACAAACAGTGTGGAAGATATTTGAAAGTGACAGACGAGATCTTCGAGTGATTAAGTGCAGATAATCTTCTGGTGCAAAGTGACAGACAGTGTGGAAGATATCTGCAGGTGGCAAATAAATACTACCACTACAGACATATAGTGGACCCAGTGAACAATATACGTGCCACAGACATATGGTGGACACATAGTGGTCAAGCAGTGGTCAAGTAGTAACGAAGTGTTGGTCAACAAAAATTGACCAACGGTCAAGCAAAACTGACCAACGAAAAAATAGACAAAAAGCGAACAGTGAATAAAGTGAGGAACAATAATTGTCCAAAGCATGTAAACGGTTGTCACTGTTGTGAAAGAATAGATAAATAAAAATATTTACCAAAGTTACCGACGAGTTTTGTTACACTGGTACACTGGATGAAATCCACCATCTTGCGCTCGCACGTCGTACCGACTCTTCATTCGATCACTGGCCAGTTGGCTGTTCTTGCGGACCCGTTGATGTATATCGTCCAGCTTCTGTTAGAGTTTGGACGACCACCTGTGGAAGAAGAAGTCGTAGGAGACAGCTACGCCGCAAAACTGAAACAGAAGCTGGACGATATACATCAACGGGTCCGCAAGAACAGCCAACTGGCCAGTGATCGAATGAAGAGTCGGTACGACGTGCGAGCGCAAGATGGTGGATTTCAAGCAGAAGATTTGGTCTGGTTGTATGATCCACGGAGACGACGTGGCCTGTCGCCAAAGCTACAACAAGATTGGAAAGGCCCATATCAAGTAATGAAGCGAATAAACGATGTCGTCTATCGTGTGCGGAAGTTGCCACAAGGGAAACCAAGAGTAGTGCATTCCAATCGACTAGCGCCTTACGAAGGAGACTATGCCATGACGACTGAGCCAGACCACCAGGCCAGAAGAATCGTCGGGCAAACAACGATCAAGGACGACCGACAGAAGTTTGAAAATTTCATGGCCGACTTCTCTGGGACCAGAAAGGCCCGTTTTGGTGTAACCAAGGAAGAACGACAGGACCTTTTTGGTGTCCCCGACAGCTACTCACTCGCTCACTGTGTCTCTGCGGACCTGCGCATGTCCAGAGGGATTGCGGGTGAGTTCCGACGACGATTTGGTTGCCAAGAGGAACTATGGAGACAAGTCCCTGCGGTCGGTAGGGTACTACGGCTGCTAGAACAGTGCCGTCCTATCTACTATTTGGTGACGAAACGATTGGTCTACCAGAAACCTACATACGTGGATCTGTGGAACACCCTAATGGAGTTAAAGGCCAACCTACTTCATGACGGTGTCAAGAAATTAGCGGTCCCTAAGCTGGGCTGTGGGCTCGATCAGTTGGATTGGAGAGTCGTACGAAACATGCTGGAAGTAATCTTTGAAGATACTGAAGTGAACATCCTGGTATGCAGTTTCGGGCTGAAAACGCACATGAGCCAACAGAAGAGTGTAGACTGCTATTTCTACCCAAGAGGAACATGCAGCCGAGGCGAGAGATGCCACTATCGACATGACCCCTTCTTTCGTGCTTGTAATCTGTCCTGGGACAGGACAGGTCTAAGAGGGAGGCAATGTAACGATTCTAAGCAGGCTGGTTGCAGCCTTGATTCGTTGGCTTAACATGGATCACGCAGCCTTGAGCGCGAAGAAATATTCTGGTTGACAACAATAAGAAAACCCGCCACCATGGATATAAAATGACCAGGAAAGTTCATATAGGCAAGAGCAAGTATGAAACACAGGAGAGTCACGTATACATTCTCAACGAGAGCAGACGTGAAAAGTGCGACAAGAAATAAATAGACCACCAGCGAGTTAAAAGTTCTTCGAGTGACCTAGTGCAAATAATCTTCCAGTACCAAGTGACAAACAGTGTGGAAGATATTTGAAAGTGACAGACGAGATCTTCGAGTGATTAAGTGCAGATAATCTTCTGGTGCAAAGTGACAGACAGTGTGGAAGATATCTGCAGGTGGCAAATAAATACTACCACCACAGACATATAGTGGACCCAGTGAACAATATACGTGCCACAGACATATGGTGGACACATAGTGGTCAAGCAGTGGTCAAGTAGTAACGAAGTGTTGGTCAACAAAAATTGACCAACGGTCAAGCAAAACTGACCAACGAAAAAATAGACAAAAAGCGAACAGTGAATAAAGTGAGGAACAATAATTGTCCAAAGCATGTAAACGGTTGTCACTGTTGTGAAAGAATAGATAAATAAAAATATTTACCAAAGTTACCAACGAGTTTTGTTACAATATCTTCTCTATAAAACACAAAAAAAATTTTTTTATTTCAAAAAGAAATACAAACTAGACATTCATTAAAAAAAGTGAAATTATTGGCTAAATTAATTAATTATTAGGCCTTAAAAATTAATGTTTTTCATAGGATGGACAAATGAGAATGGTCGCATCGGTATACAACGAGGTATACAATCTTGAAATTTAGTTCACAGTTTTCATACTAAAAATTAAATAATATATTTTTTTAAATACATAATTTATCGCCCAGTAAAATTAAACTTTGACTTTGAAAAAACTCCAACTAAGTTGGATATTCGTGGAGATCTTTATTTTGATGTCCTAAGCATATACTGAAATGTACCCTTAATTTGAACCGTGGGTTATTTCTTTAGGGGGTGAAAGGGGGCAAATTCTAATTGTTCGAATATTATCATTATGCTATTTAAAAATGTTTCAAACAAAAAACCTTTGCCGTGAAATTGTGTTTTTTATCCCAAACATTTTTTGATAAAACTTGCCGTTAAGTCAGAAATTAAATTTTTATTGTAGAAAATATTCACTATTAAAATTACGTCACTTTTTGAAATTTTGGACTTGTACCTACGCGAAGTACTCTAGTAAAAAGAGTATTCAAGAAAATATATTAAATTCCCATACAAGGGCTATAGACAGCTATTCATTTTTACAAGCTTTTATTTAACTTTACCTGTTAGTTAGTCAAATTTTTAGGTCAAATTTTGCATGTCAGTTTGAACGACTTCCACGTAACCGATCGATTTGAAATTTTGTACAAATATATTATTCCCGATGACAGTACATGAATAGGTAAATCATTTTTAGAATTAAATTCAACCCCTAAGGGGTCCAAACAGGGGTGTAGGTTTTTTTTTGACTAATCATAGCTCAGGCCAAATTGCTGAGGCTAGAAACTTGAAATTTGGACAGTAGGTTCTTTTTCTGACGTAAACATCCACTATACTTGAAAGACTATAAAATATAAAATGTATCCGATCTATTTGAAATTTTGTACACATATGTATTCCCGATGACAATATATGAATAAATCGTTTTTAGAGTTATATTCAACCCGTAAGGAGTTCAAACAGGGGTGTAAGGTTTTTTTGACTAATCAACGCCCAGGTCAAATCGCTGAGGCTAGAAACTTGAAATTTGGACAGTAGGTTCATTTTCTGACGTAAACATCCACTAAGAAGATATTTTTCGAAATTCAACTCCTACAGGGGTCAAAAGGGGGTAGAATGTTGAAAGACTAAAATGAACAAAATAAAATTTTACCACCTAAGTAAAAAAAACTTTTTAGAGACAAGCTTTTATTGAAATGTACTAAAAAGAAAAGAATAATATTTAAAATTTTAGGTTCATATTATAATTATTATAAAAGCGGGGGTTGCGACAAATAAACTATCATGAGTTTACAACCCGCACGGTTTTATAATAATTATGAACCTAAATTATTAAATATTATTTTTTCCTTTTAAGTACATTTCAATAAAAGCTTCTCTCTAAAAAGTTTTTTTTTCAATGGTTTTATTAGGGTTTGACAAGTAGAATAAGATAAGTTACCTGACATCATTCTAAATTCAATATGGCGGACTCCCTATTACAAAACTCAAGATTTAGGACTTAGATTTTGTTTTTTTAAGTTAAATAAAAATTAATGTATTTTTCAATTGTATGAAATTATAATAATTAACAAAGACTAAAAAGTAAAAAATAAATAAACAAAAAAAATTCTTTTAAAAACAATGAATCAAAATGCCCTAAAAAGTAGAAAATATTTTCTTTTTCAGTGGAAAAGAAAACTATTGGACAAAAATGTACCTATATCACAAAGTAATATTTTATGAACGCCCAATAGTTTTCTTTTTAACTGAAAAAAAAAATTATTTTCTACTTTTTAGTGCATTATGATTTTTTAAAAGGTTTTTTTTAAATTTATTTATTACTTTTTTAATTTTCTAAAAACAGTGTTACTCGAAAAAATATCATGAAAATACAGGCATTCTTTAGAGTTTAGAAGATCACGTTTCTTCAGATCCGGTATGGTCTAGTGGCTAGGATACCTGGCTCTCACCCAGGAGGCTCGGGTTCGATTCCCGGTACCGGAATTTAATTTTTATTTCATTTGAGCGGATCATTTTTATTTGTATTAAATTTTTATGTTGTTTTTGCGCCATGTGGTACAAACTGCATTATATTTAGAAAAATACTTAAAATTTTGCATTCACAAGCACACAAAATTTTGAACTCGTTACCATAACCACGTCTCAGATCATGAAATGGCCGGTAATAGATTAGGAAAGGAAGGCGTAGCGGAGTCGCAACTGTCTTCTTCTAACTTTAAACGTACGTTCTGAATTGAATTTGAATCGGTCTTACCCGTCGCCTTTGCAGGACACAACTGTCAAGTTTCGTTCATTCTACTGACATAACCTTGTTTTTTTAAACACGTTGTCGTCGTCAATAATTAAAGCAATTTGTTATGGGGTGGTGTTTTGTTATGGCTGCTTTCATTATGTTTGCAAAAAGTTTACCTTTCCCACTGAAGAAAAAGCTAAAATAATACCTAGATATTCAATACGTAATTGGTGAAAACATTTTTTTTATACTTTTAGCGTACCTTCGCTTGATCTAGCGTAACTCAAACGTCTTCAAAACATTTTTCCAACTCCAAATGAAAAGAACAAACTCAATTTTTAATTAGAATTGCTTAAATTATACCTCGACAATTAACGTCAACGAGATTGTTAGGTTAGTAGAATAAACGTCACTGGAATTGGATGAATCAAGTTACGACATCCATTTTTGACAAATTTTCATTTTCAAATAAAAAATTATTTCACACGAAATAATAAAGTTTTGTAGCCAATAATGACGGGCTTTATTAATTATTTTTATGAAACAGCCATTGTTTTGGTAAGAAATGTGTTTTAAGAGAATAGTAACGAATATTCCGTTAAACTCCATACATTTTTGAACGTTAATCGACTCCATTTTAAATTTCGCGCTCATATTAGGACCGCCTACTTCTGTAGTCTATTAGCAAATAATCCAAGCTCTCACCGTACAGAAGTCTACTGGACAACACTACGAAATTTTTATTAGTGAATTTAATAGTAAATACTAATATGATGGAGAACATCATATTGGTGGCAGGCTAATTCGATTTTTTTAAATCATTTTTTATTGTCAAAATCTCATTTACTGATCAACACTACTAGATGTTTATACACATTTGTAGAGAAATATCAATTATATGCAATAATTGCCATTGTCTGCCTTGCATTTTTTGCATACCTGGCAGACCTCATACTGAACATTTATCCATTTAGGGAGAGGTCTGCCAGCTATGCAAAAAAAAATGTGTAAGGTAGACAATGATAATTGTAAATAATTGATATTTCTATACAATCTGTATAAATTCCATCAAATAGTTTTGACCAGTAAACGAGATACTGAGCTTAAAATTGTGAAAAAATCGAATTAGTCTGCCACCGATATGATGTTCTCCATCACAATATATTATCTGTTAAATTCACTAATAATATTTTAGTTGTGTTGTCCAGTAAACTTTTGTACGATGGGAGCTTGGATTAAAAGCCTTTTACATCTGGCAGAATAATGCCTCAACTATAGTTACTTAAGATGTTGGCATGTCAGGCTATCTTTCATACTTGTTAACAGCGTTAAAACAAGAACACCGATAATGGTAACAATTAATTTCACAAAATATTCTGTGTACGTACTTGATCTCGAAAAGAAAGTCCCGCTTTTTTATTATTATTATTGTAGATTATAGACGCGTCGACAACTCAGGTCATTAGCGTCTATTACTATTACGAAGCAGCTATATATCACTGCGGTCGCACTGCCGGATACTGCCAACAAAATAAAGTATTTTTAACCGACTTCAAAAAAAGGAGGGGGTTCTCAAGTCGACGCGTACATAATATATATATTTTTTTATGTAGGTATGACCACGCATAACTTTTTACAGAATAGTCCGATTTTGATGATTCTTGTTTTACTGGATAAGGTACTATACCTCGCAGTTGATCCCATATAAATTTTTTGTTAAATCGGTTCAGTAGTTGGGCTGATTTTAATAAAAGTAAGTAACGGCGAGTGATTCCTTTAAGATAAATGTCACTTTTTGACACATCACACCGCGTAAGAAATCGGTTAAAAAAAGTTTGTAGAAGTGAATCTATTGGCAAGCGACTAAATTACGTATTGTATACCACTAAAAAGTAAAAAATAAAAAACTGTTTAACAAAAAAAAAACCTCCTTCAAAAAGCAACTAAAAAGAGGAAAATAATAAAACTTTGAGGTTTGCGCCAATTTAATAAAATATGAAGTCGGTTAAAAAGAAAATATTAAATATAAATTGGCACTTTTTAACTGACTTCATATTTTATTAAATTGGCGCAAACCTCAAAGTTTTATTATTTTCCTCTTTTTATGTACATGCATTGTGGCATTTAAATATATGATTATGTAAATTTAAATTTGCTTTCGGATAAAATAAAAAAAATTGCCCCTTAATAACATCCCTTAAATCGATAATATTATAACGAACGTACGTAGTTTATATATAGGTATACACCGTACGTTCGGTAGACAGTGATTCTATAGTTAGTGATCTGGAACGAAAGTTTGTAAGTGAGAAATACAGTATTATATGATCGCCGTCCGGCAAACAGTGATATTATGTTGTTTACACTACACACTACAGAAGTTAAACTTACACAATATCTACATCTAAATGTGATAAATTGACATTTATAAAAAAATATTATATCTATTAAGTACCTATGATTTGTTTTTCGGTGCCATGGTTACACCGTTAGCGTTAAATATTTAACGCAAACGTTAAACGACACGAGCTCGCATATGAAGTTACACTTCAAAAATATTTGATATTAGTGTATTAGATTCCAAATTGCCAATTTTCTGTCATGAAGGGTTAGACCGGGCAGTATTATTTGTGTGAGTTAACCCTCATTTTAAGGTCACGGGCCACGGCTAACACACGTGCAATATGCATGTTACATGAACACCGATAACGTGCACTGACAGACATCATTAGAGGTGGTCGGTTCAATTCCCTGGCAGGTCAGGTGCACACACATACATAAATTATAATTTGTGTGTGTGTAGATGATTGTGTGTGCATGCATAGCAGACAAACGGACGGACGCCCACCTCGCGGGCCCAATCCGATTTATTTAAATCACCTTTAACTGGCCAACACCCACACCTGAGGAATGCATGTATGTAGGATGTGTGGAGCGTTCGACGTGGAGCTCTATAGTTGCTACGTCAATATTATGGTGGATGATAATGACTGATAATGAGTCGCTTGTCTAATTCTAATTTACTCCGATAAAATAAATCGAATATTCAGTTTTAATGATAAACGACTGTAATTATTCAGTATTCTTCTCATAAATAAAAAAAAATAATAGAATAACTAATAATTTAAATGTATTGCACACACCGCTACACCGCTAACGAGAGCGTGCTCTTTTATAGCTTTGCACGCCAAGGCGGTGTTTCATTCGTAAAAGTATAAGTAGTAATATTAAGATTATTTTCGCACGAAATCCATTCAAATCGTAGTTTTCTGAAAAGGGGAGATTCTGCTCTATAAGATTGATTCGAGTTCATAATAAGTTCGAAAATTTTAACTGATCCCGAACGGCAGTTGTCGGTTGATCTGTACGTACGTATAGATATGTACCTACGTACGTATACGTATGTACGTACGTCCGAGCTCTACAAGTCGCAATTTTTGACCGATCGCCTTGGTTTTATTTTATATATTGAAGCATATATTGACATGGCAATACAACTTACCGAGTAACACAAACTATATAATATTATTACGCTAAGACAAAAGCAATAAACTAAGAAATACGGTAAAATGATATAGGATAAATTTGGTGCTCTTGATTATTTCATTGCCAAACCAAAATCTACCCGGGCAAAGTTGGGCCGGAAAACTAGTCGTTCTGTATTATAATTATACCTATACATCATGAAAACTAATAAAACATAAATAACAAAAATAAAAATTGTATCAATATCTAGATATTCCAAGAATTTTATGAACATGACTAATATACCCATCTGTTTAAAGAGAAAAGTCATTTGCCAAAGCCGAACTCATTCAGCACAGGTATAATCAGGCACATGTATGACAATCGCGTGAACAGGAGGGCAGTGTTGTGATGAACCTGTACTTGAACACGCCGGATGTATTGCCAGTTAGAAATGCGTACATGGAAAATATTTACATACATTGAACAAAATTTATCTCATCATAACTCGTTACTGATATGGTCAGAATAAACGAAATGTTAGATATTCTTTTCTTCGAGATATATGGGTTTGAAAAATGTGCACTGATTTTGAAAATCTCTACAGGTATGCATAATTAGCACTAAAACTTCAAGGAAGTAATAAAATAATAATTGATCTGATTTTCATGTTAATTAATATTTCCATGTTTTCACGTACCTCTGCTTTTATTTAACTTTTACAGCTTTTGTTACGTTTGGTTCAATCCCAATTGATTGGCAGTTTAATTACAAATAATAATGATAAATTAATTATCGGATTGGAATTTAAGCTTCAACTCTTCAAGTAGATGTAATAATGCTTCAAAATATTAATTTGAAAAAGTGCATCAGCATAAAAATAAAATTCTAAGAAACCGGTCGTGACACATGAAGCGTTGCTTCCATCTTACATAATAAATATATAGATGCTCAAGTTGACGAACAACCTCTGATGTTTTGTTTTATTACATTATCATGATTGCATCTTTCAATTTACAACAATCTGATTACAGGAAATTTATCAAATATGATTTATGATTCAATCAAAGTCATCTCCAAATTTAAATAACTGTACGGGGGAGTGTTTATTCAAGGCTACCATAAAACTTGTGTTCATCAGTTTACGAAAGGCAGGTTAGATGAAATCAATTATTACACAATTCATTCAGATCTTGAAAAGACAAATGAGTTTAAGGTTTTTATTTCAACAGTGCAATACATAATAATTACATTGTGTATTTTGTCATTCATTAAAAACAATTCAATTATTGAGTAAAGCAAAGATCAATATTATGGAAATGAGTGTTATTTGAAACTAATTTTAACTTTGTATAAGAGAAATCCCTAATGCTTAATAAGCTTGATGTTGAATGCTTATTAAGCAGTTTATAATGATAAATAAGCACTTTAAATGCAATAAGCACTTTTCGTTTGATGTTAGAGATCCTTTTCAATTTTCGGGTATTTTATCAACGCTTTAGACTTCTGTACTGTAAAGTTTGGAGTAAAGATTTAAGTAAGTCTTTATACTCTTTACATAAACGCTCTAAGCATCAAGCATCGAGCATCTGTTTTACAAAGTGCTTTAAGCATCATAAGTGCTGACCATACCACCTGAAACCATAAATGCTATCTCTTTCCACGGCACCGTATGTGGATTATAGACGGTCGACAACTAACGTCATTAGCATCTAATTATGTTTAGATTACATCAAATTAAATTAATTAACGACGGAGGTGGGATTAGAACCTACAATAGTTTGATCCAAATGCCAGCATGCTGACCGTTACACCAAGCTGTTTTCCAACGCAAAGTAGACTACTAAGTGGTCCTTAGGCTTATGAAAAGGCTAAGGGAATTCCGTAAATATGAACTTCAAAATCGAATAAAATAACTAATAAAATTGAGTTCGGTTACCTTTTATTTGATAAATCTAGTTTCGCAAATCGATATTATCTTTAATCGCGGCATTAGAAATCCATTATAGTAACAATGTCGAACAATCAATAATTCTAATGTAAGTATAAGCAATAATAACAAATTTCCTTATTAAAGCATTCGTATTTGTAACTGCGCAATAAACTCCAAAGGCAAGAACAAATATAGAATGAAAGAAACAGTTTCTTAGCAGATCGGCTGTCTATCGGCACCCTTGTGCGGATCTCTATATGGTCTGTTTTGCATGTTAAATAAGCGGACGTGTGAAGCTCTCATTAGACGTACACACATACCTAGGTACATACACAAGCACACATTCAATAGTACGTAAGAACATGCGATAGGCGAGTAGTCGGTCAGTTGCAGGGTTGGGCTCAGTTTGACGCACAGGTTAACCTTTTCACGGCGCATTTATTTTACGAGAGTGCATGCTGTGTGCGCAATTTTTTCGGCTGTTCCGTATAAATACGTCTGGAGCAGTCCACTGTTGTTATCAGTGGGGTAAAATAAAGAAGCTAAATCCCGTGAAATCATATCAAATTGTTTTTTTGCCTTTTTTGTTTAAAACATATATTTTTATCAAAAACAGTCAGTGCATGTATACACGTGTAAAACACGTGTACATACGAATTGACTTTAAAAGAAAAAAACCACAACCAAGTTCAGAATTGGTGTTCTAATAGGCGTACTGTACGTATATATACGGCGGTAGCAGTTAATCGCTGTAAAAAAATTCTGCGGTAAATCGCAAAAAACTTCCGGATTGCCCAGTATGAGCTGGTAGGCGTACTTGCTCGTATATATACGACGGTAGCAGTTTATCACTGTAAGTATTTTTTCCAGCCCGAACGTAAATATACGGCTGGAGCAGTAACCCAGGTAATCGTATATATACGTCTGGAGCAGTCAAAGGGTTAAACAGTTTGTTCTAACAGTTCCTGTTATCTTACAGGATCAACAAAAATTGATTACGTTCACGTATAAGAGTACCTACTGAGTTTTCCGTTGTAATCCCTATACTAATATAAAGAACCGGCCAAGTACGAGTCAGAATCGCGCATCGAGGGTTCCGTACAATAATTTAAAAAATCGGACCCATTACAATAACTTCCAATGGGAAGTTAATAAGGAGTTTGTAGGGGTAAAAAATTAACAGATTTGTTTTTAAGAAGTTTTTTTACTTATATTTTATTTTGTTCTTTTCAGTGTTTCAATTTTTTTCCGTAACAAAAATACATGATCGAACCAGGGACCTTCCCATCTTCAGTCTAATGCTTAAAAATAAAAATAGCCGCCAAGTGTGAAATTGGCAGCGGATCCGCAAAATTTCATCCGAACCGAACATTTTTTCTAAAAGATATCCGATCTCTTTACAAATCGGTTATTGCAAGTTTTTCAGTAGATACCTATACTATACAAAAAAAATATGGCAGTAGATTTCAAAATGGCGGCAAAATGGTAAGTGAAATTTACGGGGGGTATACAGCTATCTATAGCTAAGATAGGCACCATAACGAAAAAATGCTTCGATAAAGATGATACTTGATATTTACACTTAAAAATGGCTGCCGAGTGTGAAAATGGAAACAGGTCGACAAAATTTGATTCGAATCGAACTTTTTTTAAAGATATCCGATTTCTTTTAAAATCAGTTTTTGCAAGTATTTAAGTAGGCATGCAAAAAAAATAATGACAGTATAGATTTCAAAATAGCGGCCAAATTATAACTGAAATTTAAGAGGCGTGGCTAAAATGTTATAGGGAAAAAATGCTTGGATAAAGTTAATACTCGGTATTTAAGCTTAAAAAATACACGAAATAAATTAAATATTTAATGAGAACAATATTAAATTATGTTGTGAAAATAAATTCGTTTTGTAGTAGTGATACATTCTAAGACAAACATTGCAAAATGCAAAATCAACATGACACAAAATAAATACTTACTATATTAAATATAAAAAGGTAAATTTGATTCAAAGGCTCCTTAAAATTTCGTTGTTACCCAACGTCAAATAACAAATAATTGTATATTAGCTATATAAACTATCGCGTCTTGTAATTCTTGAATTAATCGCATAGGTATAGGTACTCCAAATTTTTTTGAAATGTATTACTATTCGTTCCAAATATTCACTATAAATTATTATAAGCTCTCCCTGAATGAATAATATATAATATAAGAAACTGAATAACTTCCACAATGAGTCTACCCTGCATAATTATGTCACTGAACAACTTTGTGCCTTCGTTGAAAGTGATTATTCCATTCAAGGTAAATTTATTTAAATCATTCAACCCCAAATTGGAGAAAAAAATAGACTACTAAATATTAAAGGCTAAAAAAATATCTGAAACAAAGAAAATTTGCCAATTTTACCTTGCAGTGATGGACTTCTATAAGCACTGGAAGTATATATTTTCATTTTTCCATTTTTTTTATTATTTCCCAGTCTAAAGCTTATCGGAACAAACCAAATTTTATTCCAAATATCTAAAATAATAAGCATTTTCGGCCAAAAAAACTTTTTTAGCAGCCCTGATTTGTAACATGCACTCCTCCGTCGTCCAGTTTTCAACGCGCAGGCAAGTAATCACCACCAGTGCTCCATAATGGTGATAACATTTGCCTGTATCCGCCGGCCTATAAATCTAAACACCGCTGATTCCAATTCCATATGTATCTCTCACTGCCCGTATAGTGTATAGTTTATGTATATCGCATGAAAGCGACGAGTTACGTACTTAAGGTTTCTCACTTGCTGGAGAGTTCAAATCTCCGCTAGATGTTCCGACATAATATCGCATATTCGCATAAAACAATCGCAAATATTAATATTTATTATATAATATTAATTAGTAGTGATAAATATAACTACACTAACGATACCTAATAATACAAAAAAATAAAAACAATTTTGTCGAGCTCGACGATCTGATATAAAAGCAAAAAATGTAAACAGTGTAGTTTATTGGCATAACAACGTGTAGTAACACTAAATAGTAATTTATGCACTTAAAACTTTTCACTCCAGTCAACCATTTTGCGTCTGAAAGTCGTATATTATAAGCAATTGATTAAAAATAATAATAATAATTAATAAAAATAACTCGCGCATGTGATATAGGTACCTAATATTGATATATAGATACCTACGTTAGTCATACTGGAGACGAAAATTGAACGACAAGTAACTGTCGTGTCGCTGTTGGATAATGGATGCGAAATTGGTAGATTCGGGTTCGGATCTCGACTAGAAAAGAGATAAGTTTATTTCCTGAGCCAAAAATGTGGATACAAAAAGTAAAGAATAAAATACTAAGTTAAAATACAGTGTAAAAATTCACAATATTACATCACCACGTTTTTTTTTTATCTTTTGATATAACTATAGTACCCTTATTAAGTTTGCTACTAATATCTAATTATTTGGGGATTTACTATAATAATATTAAGCACTGTGCAAAAGGGGAGATAGAATAATATATAAAGGTTTAGTATTAAATATAAATAGTATTAATTAAGCTTTAAGTAATTAATCAAGTATAGGTACAAAAATTAAATAACTATATAATGTAAATATAATTTCCCTGAATATAGGTAAAATGGAAAATAGGTTTTTTGTCAAGTATGTAGATCATTATTTTAAAACGGCTTTAATCACTCACGGATTGTATTGTTAAACGATTAAATAAATTATTTTCTAATACTTAGTACCTATAACTACAAATATTTTACAAAATAGAAGAATATCGTATTTATCTCTGAATTCTTTGCTATCGGTAAGTCACGATTAAAAAAAATGTTTTTGAATTCTTTAAAAAATAAATGATCGTGTTCATAAAGTGTGACTGCCTCATACGTTGCGTTTATAGCATTAAGACCCTGCAAATAGGCATATATACATGGAATAAAGCATAAGAGTGAAGTTTGAGCTGCAAGCAGCGCAATTAAGTGGAGAATACATTAGTGTCGCGTATTTCATCTGGTGCAATCACAAGCGCGCCGGGTATCATGCTGTGCGCGTCTCCTGTTGTATTGTACACCTACTGCCTAACGCTCTTTGCAAACAATATACAACATGTTCCTTGAAACGCATCGCGCCGAGAAATGGGAAAAAAGAAAAAAACACCGGTTATAGTGCAAAACCCTGCCGATAAAATAATTTTTGTTACACTTGCTCAGAAAATTTAATTTTCGAGCGCTTGGTGGCGTCCTGTAGGTAAGTAAACGATTATGAGAGACCCTATTTTATCGTAGGCGAAAAGTGACACTTTATTACAAGCTTTTATTTAACTTGCAATGTTTGTATGTGTTTGTTTAGGTCAAATCTTGCAAATCAATTTTGAAAGACTAAAATACGTCCAATCGATTTGAAATTTTGTACACATATGCATTATGCATTCCTGATGACAGTACATGAATAAATCATTTTTAGAATTAAATTTAACCCCTAAGGGGTTCAAACGGGGGTGCAGTAGGGTTTTTTGACTAATCAACACCCAGACCAAATCGCTGAAGCTTGAAATTTGCTCAGTAGGTTCCTTTTCTGACGTAAGCATCCACTAAGAAGCGATTTTTCGAAATTCAACCCCTACGCGGGTCAAAAGAGGGTAAAATTTTGAAAGACTAAAATGAACAAAATAAAATATTAGAAAAAAAAACTTTTTAGGACAAGTTTTTATTAAATGTAGGTATTAAAAAGGAAAAAAAATAATATTTAGTAAATTTAGATTCATAATAATTATAAAAGCGCGGAGGTTGCGACTAAAAAACTATCATAGAGTTTACAACCCACGCTTTTATAATAATTATGAACCTAAATTTACTAAATATTATTTTTTTCCTTTTTAGTACCTACATTTAATAAAAGCGTGTCTCTAAAAAGTTTTTTTTACTAATATTTTAATAGTACTATTTTTATTTTACCGAACGAAAATGGAAAAAAATTCTACTTTATCCACCGATGATTTTAAATACATTTTTAATAAGCTTCTATTTCTTTCAAATTAAATTATGTTCTGAGCAATAGTAACAAAAAATATTGTATGCAACTTGTCTGCAAATTAGCGAATCAGACACTAGACAGTCACGATTTTACGACATTTGCCACAAACCTTTGGCAAATGTCGCAGAATCGCGACTGTCGGTAAATTGCCACTTTGCGGATACGTTACATAAATAATATCTATATAATTTCACATACCGCTACACTACGTCTAGTAGATGTGCTCTATTCTCGTTTTGCTCGTTTTGCTGAGTTTCGTTCATACAAGAAGTTGTATCTAGGTTAATTTCGCACGAAATCCATTCAAATTGTAGCTTTTTGAAAAGGAGAGATTCTGTTCTATAAAATGGAACTATTTTCAGACTGATTAGAGTTCATAATTACTCCTAAAATTGTAACTGAAAATCGCGAACAGCAGTTGTCGGTTGGTCTGTACGTCCGAGCTCTATAGATTGCAATTTTTGACGAATCGCTTTGGTTTATATTTTATTCACTTTGTTTACTATCAGACTAGAATATATAAATTTACTGAAATACATTCACTAGTTTAATTTTTATAAACAATTTTTTTTTTTTTTATTTGGAAGCGAAAAAAAAATAATACTATGCGACTTGGCTTCTATAAACAATTTTATTTTATTATTTTTGACAGCTAATATAATATTACTATCGTAGAAGTTTAGAACAACTATAAGTGCTACTACACTGCTGTACTATAAAAGTAGCTAATCACTCGTCGAGCTCGTGGACTAATGGATAGAGCTTTTGCTGTGTACCGGTTCGATTCAGACCGCCGTCATAAAGTTTGTTTTAACATCTATTCCATGTTATTATTCCACTTGATAATTATGTATTTATATTTTTTTATTTATTTATTTATATTTTTTTATTTCTTTCCATCGTTTTTTTATTTATTAATGGTTTATTTAATTTTTTTCATACAGTGGAAAACTTAGCGGGATGTGCACTTTTGATTTTGCCAATTATTTGAATAATAGCCCCGTTTACACGAACGGTTTTGGAACATATGCCGCCAAACCTGTGAGTGTAAATGCTCAGCCTTTTAAGAAACGTCCGGAGCGCGCTCTCAACCCGCGCATCTTACATGCAGGTTTAAATTTGAATTGCATTTACACAGTCACTCCAAAACCTACCTCGTTTTTTATACTCTATATTAGGTCTTGTATTAAGTTTAAAATACCATATTCAACTGTTGGGTTAAATAATTTTTAAATTTTGAGGATCATTTTCCCAATCCTCTCTCAAGAAAGGAAATGTCCATAACGACCTCTATCTTGACGCAATTTTTTCATCTATGGTTTTATTTTTTCTGTGTTAAAAATACGGATATAATAAAACCATATATATAGCGCAGTCCAGAATATACATGAGTTCCTAGCTTTTTTCTGGAAGACATATCTGATCTTAGTACTACACGAAATATGTGAGCAATTGAAACTTGAAAGTAACACTTTCCAGCTCGGTGGAAATGCCACGCGCCCCTCCAAAACCTTTGTATTTTGCATTCATACGAACACTTTTAGATTGTACACTCCAGACATAAAGTCCTGACGTATGGATTGGAATACTAAAATGTTTGCTGCATGCGCTAGGAGCGTATGTTCAAAACAGTCACTACAGCGCGGCACTCCGAAGCGTCGTTCCAAAATCAACAGGTTGAAGCATCCATGTAATCAGGCCTCATATGAATTTATCAGGGTATGTTCAATTCTTAAATCTCTAAATATATCCCGTAAAATGATATGATTTTTTCTAGTTTCTATATAACGTCTGCACCAAATTATATTCACGTACAGGTATAATAGTAAATGGACTTGAGAATGGCCAAGAGTGTAGCAATGCTGTTGTTTATATGGCGTTGCTATGGTTCCTCTATTACAAGTCCCCAGTTCCCGGGTTCTAGCCCGAGAGCTGGTAAAAGTGTCAATTGGATTTGCAATTTATTATTAAAAAAAAATAACGAATTGAAAATATGAATAGGTGCTAGGCCCAAATAACCTTAGCTGTTGGTGGTCTTTAAAACACAATTTTAGGTATAGCAAATAATTCACTATATAAGACCGGTTCTGTTGACCCAATTTTATTTAAATTTCACTTTACAGAGATATTTCAAACAGGTTTATAAACTTTTACGTAGGACTGGTAAATTTGACTCTTTTTGACTCTTTTTTTGCCCAAATAGTCGAAAAAAAATCTTTTTCGTACAGCCTTTTGAAACGTACCTATATAATATATATACTAAAAAAATAGTTTTAAGTTTCAATTTTAATTGGGAATTTGTTACTAATTTTTATAAAATAAATTATAATAATTGTTGACATGTCGATAATTGAGTTCAGTATCTATTTACCAGCATAACTAAACGTTCTAAATATTACAGTTTATCTTCAGGGTAAATTTTACCAACAACAATGATTTAGAGTTCCATCGAAACTTCGGCTTCGGCCACCTTTGGTCAAAAGTTAAACCTTTGGCAAAACATTCGGCGTCAGCCAAAATTAGATGGGTAGGTTCTTCCAAAGCCAATACCTAGTTAAATTGACTGAATAGTCGAGTTTAAATTAATAAATAACACCCAAACTGCTTGCGTTATTTTATTTAAGCACAACTCTGAAACAAAGAATATAACAAGCCGTGAGGTGGTTCGTTTATTAGGACTAAAGTGCGACCCTTGAGGTCCACACGATGAACTTCCCAGTTTGATAAATATTTAATAATAATAATTAAATTAGATATTACACAGAAAAGTAATCATTTTAATCATTAAAACATAATTATTATTTATTTTTAACAATAATTAAAAAAAAAAACGGCTGAACCGATTTTTATAAAATTTATGTCGGATCAAAATGACGTTAACACGCCTCGATTGACACCCTTACGAAGTCGATATAATTTTTTATTTGCGAGATATTGTGTAAAATCTACTTTTTTGGAGGTTATTTGGTTAAGAAAAAAGAACGGCTGAACCGATTTTGAAAACATTTCTTTCAGATCATATTTACGTTAATACGCGTCGATTGGCACCCTAACGTAGTCGATATCAAAATTAAGAAAAATCGCAGGATAGTGGACAAAATATTGAATTTATTTAATTAAATGTACGACGTTTCGTCTATATATTTAGACTTTTTCAAGTACACAAAAAAATAACAATTGTTATTTTTTTGTGTACTTGAAAAAGTCTAAATATATAGACGAAACGTCGTACATTTAATTAAATAAATTCAATATTTTGTCCACTATCCTGCGATTTTTCTTAATTTTATTATAATCACGATGGACACGATTTCTAATATAAAAGTAGTCGATATCATTTTTCATTCTCGAGATTTCGTCTAAGAAAGAAATGGACATACGTACACACACACACACATACACACACACAGCCATCTTTCTAAACATAGTGTAAAAATAGTGTAGTGACCTTGAAACATAAAAATTTTTTCTCCGTTTTGATTTCGATTTTCGGACCTATTACAATAACTTCCAATGGGAAGTTAAAAAAAACAAAAAATACTTCTCAATTTCAACGCAATAAAAAGTATTTTCCTTCGCTTCATTGGCATTATACAATCCCTTTGGCAGTGAGAAAAAAAACGAATTTCGCGGCTACGGCTAAAAAACTGGCCTTCGACGAATTTTACTTAAATAACACGGGCAGCCTGTATAACGTCTGGTTTGCAGGTTCGGCCGTAGCAGCAGCTTCTCGTTACACTTGCCGTGTCGTGATACAATGTATGTACCTACTACGTATGTACGTGCTACGTGTAGCGTTTGAACGGTAACCGAGTCAAATGGGCGTGCATTGCTTACTGCCAGTGCGGTTGCTCTAGTAAACGCTACTTACTTGTGCTCTAACTATACTCACCATATTATTTTGTATGGGTATGCAACTACAAACAGAACTGTTAACATGAATGCGATTTGTGCAAATCACATTTTCACATGTGACTCTGACTGAATGCAGTTATTTTAATGCGATGTCACTGCGAATTATGTACTTTGAAATGTTATTGTATTGCATCTGTCAATACGTTATGTTGTACCTTCTTGCGTCAACATTGAAAAGACGTGCAAACATCATGATAATCAAACGTTTTATTATACTGCTAAAAATTTGCAGAGATTTTTGAAGTAAAACATCTTAGGCGGCGCTGGCTCGCTGATTTGAGGACTAAAATGCCAAAAGGGACAGAAGTGTTCACTGCGTGCGTAACCAATAGCAACACTATAAATACATTTTAGTTCAGAGCGGAAGTAACGTCAGAGAGAGATAGACAATTTTCTCGTAAACATGCCTTCTCTATCCAGCGCATTTGGATCATAGATATAAAAATCTGGGGATATAGTATAAAGTGTCACTTTATACAAGGGGGGAAGCCATTCAAGGGAAGGTGCATGCCTGTCTTATGGACATGTACATACTATGCCTGTGCCCACGTTCTATTGGCCGCGTCTTTGCGCATGCTCAATTGCGCCAGATGCAGTCGTTCGCGTCTTTGCGCATGTTCAATTGCGCCAGATTCAGTTGTCCGCGTCTTTGCGCATGTTCAATTGCTCGTACAGCGCTTGAGCAACTGAAGCGCCCAATAGAATGTGGACACACTTGTCTCACCGCCCCCCCCCCTTAACAACAACCACCCCACTAGCTTGTACTACGTCCTTAGATTTCTATGTCTATGATTTGGATGCGCAATGTTATCAGTTGAAATAATAATATATTTATAACCTATATAATCTCAGTCGTGCGAAACGTATGTACATTTATACTAAAATTCAATTCTATCCGCAAAGCTGGTAAACAAAATGGACAAAAAATACACTGTATTACATCAGTAACATTTTTGAGCTATCTGTAAAGCGGCCCCTAGACGATCAATATTTACGTCAATATATTGCACAATATATTGTGCAGTAGTATTAGTTGATCAACCCACACGATGCAATATTATTGCTCAATAAATTAGATCACGGCTGATACTTGTGCAGTCAACATGTGGAATAATAAGAAAACATCAAGTTGTGTGGCCATTGCATTAGTTATAAGTAGCTTCAAAAAAGAAAGAGAAAAAGAAGCGCAAGTGGATGAAGGAATGGTTTAGAGAAAGAAATAAATACACTCATGAAAATCTGTTAAGTAAACTAAGATTTAGTGTACCAAGTGATTTTCAAAACTTTTTGCGACTAGATAGTACAATTCGATGAGCTCTTGAGAAGGGTTACGCCTGAAATTCAAAAAATTTCAACACTGTTAACACAGAACTGAAGCAGTATTGCACAATATTGCTCACAGACGAAGCAATATTTACTAGATTGCACAATAAAAATCAAACTCATTTTGATTGACTCAATATATTGCGCAATCTTTCAATGTGATCTACAGACGTTCAATATTATTGTACAATATCAATTATTGTGCAATATATTGATCGTCTAGGGGCCGCTTTAGTTAGCAAAATTATCTATTAATAATAACTGTCAAAAACATATATTGGTGTTTTTCATTCGAAATTTAGATTTAATTTTTCAAGACCTTTTTTTGGATAAAAATAAACTAAGTCAGATATTAATTAGTGTACGTATGATACGGTTTCTAGTATATTATAAGTTTTACTTCGTTTGTGTGTGTCGTGACACATGCTTCCTTTGTCCTTAAATAATTTCGAGCCGCTCAATAAATTACATATTACGAACGTCGAACAACCTCAAACTTAACGGTTCATTCTTCTGTCACATCAATTTCAAACCCAAGAATTTAAATCAATTCTTTAATCATTCAAAAGATTACGCAGAGTCAAATTCAATTATGAATTAAATAATGAATTCGTCATCGTTTTACTTCATTACTTATGTCTACTTTAGTCGTCCTGTAATTTCAATTAAGTAACTAAACTATTTCAGTAAGCTATGTGTTCGATTGAATGTCAATAGTTCTGTAAAAAAATTATTAAAAAAGAAACCCGACTGCGTAAAAATCGAACTTAAAAGATGGAAACAAGACCAAATGGTAACATGCAGTCGGAGGCATAGTGTAGTAACAAACTGAACATAAATATCTGATGCCTCCGACTGCATATTATCATTTGATCTCGTTTACATCTTTTAAGTTCGATTTTTAGGCAGTCGGGTTTTTTTAATAATTTTTTTATTGACGACTTTTTAGTTTTTGAAAGACCTATTCAGTGATATGCCATTCAATATGGTACCCGCAATTTTTTTTCATCTCTACCGCCATTTTGTAGTTTACGGCTGCGATTTTGGTAGTGTTGCTGTCTAGATCTAGACTTTCTAGACTCTTGTGTTGTCTTGTCTAGAAATTTTCAAGGCAAGACTTTCTTTATATAGATCAAGACTCTTGCCAAAACTCTAGACAATTTTCAAGAGTCTAGATAAACTAAGTAGTATAGTATGTAAAGGTTTACTTTACCTACTACTACTAATCTAGACTCTTGAAAATAATCTAGAGGCTTGATATTAGACAAGACAAGAGTTTGTTAATCTAGACTTAGACTTAGTGAAGTCTTGATATTTCAAGACAAGACTTAAGTGAAGTCTTGTCTTGATATTTCAAGACAAGACAAGACTTTGAAACTCTTGTCTTGTCTTGTCTTGACGGCAACACTACATTTTGGTTTTATAAAAACAAAATCTAACGTCCTAGCCTATAACCATCGCACGGTTTAGACGGATCGATAGACACCTAATTTATTAAAGTCCATCCAGCTGGTGGGATACTACGAGGGTAGTAAGATTTAAGAATATCACATAGATAGTCAAATACGCGTGAATAACAATACCATCTTGC
This sequence comes from Mongoloraphidia duomilia, assembly GCA_039654895.1. Taxonomy (NCBI): domain Eukaryota; kingdom Metazoa; phylum Arthropoda; class Insecta; order Raphidioptera; family Raphidiidae; genus Mongoloraphidia; species Mongoloraphidia duomilia. The sequence goes on from CM077522.1 coordinate 32,835,437, forward strand.
TTTGCGCAGTCGGGTAAAAAGAAATAAATCTCACGCATCCACACACTAATAATATTTATATGTCAATAAATCTGTGAGACAAGTGTAACGTAAATATCTGTTTAATGTCAAAAAAATCGTACAACATTGTTAATGTCATTATTGCAACAGTAAAACTGAAGAATGCATTATAAAATACCACCATCTTATGAATTTATGTATCATGTGCGGTGCAATTTCAAAAACAACTAATCAATCACTTGAGTCGAATAGCTTGTTTAACCGACATAAAAATAGATTATAAATTATTTTGTCCTCTTTACACTAATTTAATATTGAATATAAGTAGGTCATAAATTACACCCGTATGTATATTTCGTTTGTAA